>BPLR01015192.1:160000-210752 GCA_021605095.1 Caerostris extrusa
CCGTAGGTACCGGTCCTAATAGGATCGTAGAGCGTTGTGGGGATAGTGTTACTCGCTTCCGTAGCATATCTTCAAGCTACACGTGCCCCCTGGGTAGGTAGTGCTAAATGACCAACAGCAGTGCTGCCTTTGCTTATGGCATAATGATTAACTGTCTCTATGTATTGCCAGCTGCATTAGAACAACAACAAAAATTGAGATGCCAAAGCAACCTTGGAAAATTTCAGTAGATCTTTAGCACAAGGATGCTGTAAAAATACCGATTTCAAGTATCTTGTAACAACTTGATTTTTATTGTACGTCTTGATTTTTTACAGAATATTATCGTTATGTCCATCTGTTGTTTTTGTGAAATTTTGCTTAGTGACTCGTCAAATCCTATTGCTAAATACTGACAATTTTTATATTCTTCTCGGAGTTGGTTAGAAAATATGGAGCTAACCCATAAATGCTGAAATAAGCTATTTTTGTCCATTGTAGAGTCATCTTTTTAGAAGTATAGCTGTATGGAATCATGCTTCTAGGGGTATAGCACTTGAACTTGATCTACATGATGAGTGTCCTATTACACAGTGCAAAATCCATAGAATTTCTTCCTCAATGACCGTTTCCGATTTTAAAATTTTTTTGATAAGGATTGAATATTTACCTTTTGAAATAGTTGGACTATTATTCAATAATATACTAATTAATTCAATTTTGCTTATAATAGCGTTATACATGCATATAAATATATTGCTGATGAGGGTTTGCTTACCTATATTATTTAAAGATAACACAGTTTTGCAATAAGTTCACATTGCAGAAAATTTATACATTTTACTTCTTTTAGCCAAAATTAATGTTCAGGAATTTCCATCCATGCTTTTTGAATTGTTGTTCTTTTGTATATTATATTGCGAATCAATGTTTTATGCCTAAAAAATCACTGTTTAACATTAATTTTTTTGGCTATTACAACTATTTAAAATTTGCAATAGATATTACTAAGTTTTCCAACGATACTTAATAGCTATACAAATAATTGCAAAATATTGTTCAATTTTTTTTTTTTAGCTTAACATGAATTGAAATTAATATACAATTACACTGCACAACACAATTTTAGCTTTTGATACAATTTTTCTTATAGATTTTCTACTAAAAATTTTCAAATTTGCCCTCATATATATATATATATATTCCTTTTACAAAAAATAATGCAATTTTAGCAAATTACAAATGCCAATATTTACAATATCAAGAGAATAATAGAACACTTTCTTTTAAATAAAAAAAAAAAAAGTTCTGAAGGAATTAAACGAACAATATAGATCCCAATTGAATACGGCCAAAAACAAAAGATTTCTATAAAAAAAATGCACCCATTCACATGATATGTGTTTCTTTTTAAATAAATGAACACAATATCCACACTCGTGCGATTGTGTCAGAAAAGCGAAATTTCTGAGTGCGAATTCCGTTTCGGTTACTTGAAGTGGAAAAAATTTCTTTTCCATCGGAGCAAAAGAAAAAATTAATAGTTTAAAAAACACGCTTTCAGAGTTAAAAGGGTATTAAAAGAATCAACTGTTTTCGTTCTGAAAGGTGCCTGTAAATGTTTCTTTGCAGCTTAAATAGTGTGTATGAGGAGAAACAGATCTCCAGGGTGAAAAGTGAGGCGCAGATCAAGATGACTTTTCAAAGGCTGTGGGTTTTAATCACTAATCCTGGCGATCCTAATCATGATGAGATGATAAACTTATCAAAATATTTTAGTGTCGTCGGTCCTTGATAAGTCTACAACGTTTCAATTAAATCTGATCGCTTAAAGTAGGGCAAAATTGAGCCCAAAGAGTCAGTTACATACATACATACAAACAAACAAACATACATTCAGGTGAAATTAATAAAAGCGTATTAAAAAACGAGGAAAAAATACGAATAAATTCGTGAAATCTGATGAAAGATAAATTCTCGGCATTTTTAAAGAATGTCAAGAGGAGGGGAGTATACCAGCCAGCCAAAAATTGAAGTTTTAAGGGATTTTTTTTCGGTTTAAAAAAAAAAAAAAAAAACTTTTGGAGAGAGAAAAAAAGCCAAGAATCTCAAACGATAAAAAAGAAGCATCCATAAAAAAATTGTTAAGTAATGAAAAAAACCACGGTTCAATTTTTTCGAGTTTTTAAAATCTATGTTAAGACAATATTTAAGTTTAGCTATTTTTCAATACATCTAGAATTGAAAGCTATACAATGTCATCGATTTCCTTTCATTGTCACACATTATCTCTTTATTTTCGTAGAGCAACAGTATTTCACGTTCACTCATGCTTCTTTACTCTAACATCTGCCTGGCAACTGGCGTACCGATTACGGAGTACCAATAGGGAAATACCCCTTAAACCTCCATCTTAACATCTTAATTCATATATATGATTATAATTATAGTTGGCTGCTTAATTAATGTTAGCAAAAATACAAGATAAAGTTTCAAAAATTCAGTTAAAAGTGCTACTCGAAAAAAATACTAAAAATAAATAAAAGTAAAATGCAAAATAAAAGAATTTAATGTTAAGTTTAAATTCGGTACAATTAGGGACCAGTTGTTGATGCCATAAAACTATTGTAAAAAGTAAACAGAAGTACTCAAAATAATGTAAGCAAATAAACTGAAAGGGCTATGCTGAACGGTGGGAGCCATGAAGTATGATCTGAAAAGTAAATAGTTATTTCCACACACAAAAAAAAGGTCGAAATCTGCCTATATATCTAAGAAAGAAAAAAAATGTCATTGTTAGTGTGAGGGATGGCTAAAATTTTCCAACCCTTTATTAGTCGATTGAAAATTGTACTACACGACTTAAAAAATCCGGACTTCAAAACCAAGAGATACCGATATCTTTTTTAAGATCATTGAAAAAATCCATTTTGCTAGACGATATCTTGCAAATATGGCTACTATTCTTAAAAGTTTGGAGAAAAGCAGAGATCTTCAATCCCCCTAGTGTTTTTACAGACTTGAAGCCAAGCCTCCTACTCACTCTCCAAGCCACTTTGCAAATTTTAAACGATACTTACGTATTAACGCCGCAGCAGAAGTCGCGCTAATGCGCCAATAAAGAGCTGCCAATGCGCCAAAATAGAGACTGTTTTGAATCTATGTTAAACTCTATATCGGCCCATTTTCTATCGAAACCGATTGACTACTTTTGATTTTAAATAAAGTGTTTTATATATTTTATGATTTGTCCCAAAAATTTTAAGTGTAAATTGGAGCCACTTAAAACCACCAAATCTGTAGCTGCGATGGCGTTAATACGTAAGTACCTTTTAAACATTTTTTTTTTTTTTTTAACTTAGGTCGAGGACTGGGTCGTATTGACCATTTCTCCGTGAGCAGCCCAATACAAACTAGCCTTGAAGAAGGCATGTCTTGTGGGCTTCACCGACGAATGCTATTACTTATTTAGCACTATCCAGGGGGCAGTAAAAGTAGTTTGAAAATATGTATACTTGAAAGTATACATATATTTTCTTGTAGTTTGAAAATATGCTAGGGGGCGAGAGTAACACTACCCTCCAAATTTTAAACACTAAGACTAACCATGATTTGGGATCATCCTATTTCACCTATAATGCAGATTACACAGGGGAAAGAGCAAAAAAAAACTTCTGTGATTGTAGCCAGGAACCTCAAAGCTTAGTATTTAAAAATTATATCTAATGACCAACCAAACAAAATGGCCGTTTTCCGCTTGTCTAGCGTGCAATGACCGGGCACCAAATTATAAATTTTTTTAGGTAGATGTGGCGAGGGTACAGGATTTCCATAATTTGGCAACTTTTCTTACGTTTGCATATGGAATTTTCGTTTTGAAATTTAATTTAAATATATATATATATTCAATGTATAAATGAGAAAATAATTGTTTACTTAATGTATATTAATAGATATATCCATTACTGAATTAGATACATTTCAGTAATGGTTGTATTTATCAATAAATTTTCTACTTTTAAGACTAATGAAAGTTAATTTTGTTCCGGCATGCTATTCTTACATTAAATATGTTTTTTAATTGAAATATGAATTATATTAAAAAATAACATTCATTCCATTGATAACCATTTATTTAAAATTATTCATAAACATTCATTTAAAATTTAAAAGTATCAGATGGAGTTTCGATTGAATAAGAAAAAAAAAAAAAAAAATGCTAATATGTTTACAGTAGTTACAATAGAAGTTATTTCTATTCGTATAAGCAAAAGGTTTTTATGTTTTAAAAATTATATGTACACACTTTTTTTTAAAAAATACAAAATGTAGCACAAAAAAAAAAAAAAAAAAAAACCCATATGTCATTCATAAGGTGAATAAACAATAATTATGAATAAATTTCTTGAATATGTTTTTAAATATTATTTAAGATATATATTTTTTGAGGATTTTATTATTTCTAATATAACATCGTGACAGACTTTCTGTGGGAAAAAATTGTGCTTAAATTTAGTTCGTGTAATAGGGAAATAAAGAATTGCTTTAATCCTAAAATGCAAGTGTTAACTATTTGTCATTATAAATGACAATAGATGGCGCCACGACCAGAGGCTCTTCCATAACTCCTCTTCCTGTAACTCCATATAAGGCGAATGTCTTATACGGGGATGAAAAATGTAACAGCAAGGGCAGAAGAAGGAACGCGAGTTGTGGTTGGCGGGCAGTTGCTCAAATACGTATTGTTGGAATGTGAATAAATAATTTTTTATATACATCAACTGAAAGTGTGTTAATTTATGGGAACAGAAAAAAAAAGAAAGACAACAAGTTTATTATCAGAAGTGGGATTTAGGATCTACAATCTGACATGAATTACGTTTTGAGTAGTAAAGGAAAAAATGTAAATGATATCCTTTCTACGTTGAAGTTTAAAGTATAAATATTTTTAAGTATTGAATATTTCTTTCAAGTTGATATATATGTTTAAAGTATTTCTCAAGTATTAAAGTATTTCTAGAGTATTAAAGTATTTCTCAAGTATTAAAGTATTTTTCAAGTATTAAAGTATACTCAAGTTTTTATAAAAAAAAAAGTATAAGTATCAAAATGTCGTTCCTTGGAAAAGGTCGTAAAAGTGATCTTATAGAATTAGGAACAGAACTCGGTGTAACGATTCCACCGGAAGCTGTCATAGTTAATATTAAAAGATTAATAACAAGTAGTGAAAATTGTGAAGAAGAATTTGTTAAGCAAGTTTTCAAAAGAATAATTGAGGAAAGAATTAAAAAGAGAGGAAAATGAAAGGTTAGAAAAGGAAAATGAAAAGCAAAGACAGATAGAAATTGAGGAACGGGGAAAAGCAAAGACAAATGGAAATTGAGGAAAATGAAAGCAAAAGACAAATGGAAATTGAGGAACGGGAAAAGCTTTTGAAGGACTTTTGAATTGGAAAAAATTAAAACTGCAAAACGAAAATAAAGTTATGTACCAAACGTCAACTGAATATGATACTAATGCTCCGGAAGTAAACAAATCAGTTGATTTAAGAAATGTCATGTAGAGATTTAATCCGAAGGAAGGAGATATAACGGCATTCTTAATTTTATTTGAACGGCAGGCAAAGCGAGTGGGTATAGAGGAAAAACGATTTTGTATTCCATTTATTAGGATTGCTACCCTTTGAAATTACCCAACTAATCGCTAGAGAACCTGAAGAACAAGCTAATGAATATGTATTTGTTAAGAATCTACTGTTCAAGAGATTTAAATTAAGCCCAGAAATATTTCGTCAGAAATTTATCAATCATACTAGGGATTCTAAAGGTACGTGGACAGATTTCGTTTTCGAAATAAGTAATTACTTTAACGAATGGTTGAAAGGATTAAAAATTAATGATTTCGATTCCTTAAAAGAATTAATTATAACAGATCAGTTGAAAAAACGGGTTCCAAATTTTATGCGAGAACATTTTTATTGAAACATGGCCTAAATATGTAAATCCGAAAGAGTTGGCAGGAATATTAGACGAATACGAAAATGTTCGTATCGGAATGAAAAATAAATAAATAATGAAAGCAAGAATAATAAATTTGGAGGTCATTGGGATGACGCAAGAAATTATTCACGGTTATCAAATTACCATAAAAGTGGATTCCAAACTAATAGGATGGAAAACAAAAATGCTATGATAAGCATTCAAAAAAATATTGTTCAAAGAATAAAAAAAGAAATTAGTTTAAGTGTGATTGACCATGAATCGTCCGTAACTGCTGACAAGTATTTGAGAAAGGCTACAATTAATAATCGTTCTGTTAGTTGTTTGCTAGATACTGGTGCTTCTTCTTGTTTATTGAAAGAATCGCTTGCAGAACGTCTAGGAATTAATATGACGCCTTGCAAAAAGATCTTTTACTCCTTTGGGAATCAAAAATGTCCAGTTTTGCAGAGTTTAGGAGCAGCAGTCGTAGATTTTCAAATAGGTGAAGTAGTGGGAAATGATATTCCCGGTTTAATTGTTCTAGATTCGGCTCAACCAGTTGATTTATTAGTCGGGCGCACCTTTTAGATTTACCATATTGCGTATGCTAGGGTCGGGATATTTTGCATATCGGTTATGCAAAAGATTACTCATTTATTGGATTAAACTGCATCGAAGAAACGCCACGTCCCTGTTCTTTTTTAGTGCGTAAGAAAACTGGTGAAAATCGACTAGTTATTGACTATAGAAAACTAAATAACCAGACGACCAAGGATAAATTTCCTCTTCCCATAATTGATGATCTTTCAGAACAACTACATGATTGCAGTTTGTTTACAACTCTCGATTTGGCTCATGGGTATCTACAAATTCCGTTGACAGAAGAAGCCAAATTAAAAACTGCATTTATCACACCAGAAGAAACTGGACAATGTGAAAGAATGATATTTGGATTAACAAACGCACCAGCAGAATTCCAACGGTCAATGTACCATACTTTAGGTGGCTTATGCAACAAAGATGTTTTATATTTCGACGACATCCTTGTACATGCCAAAACTTGGGAAGAAATGATTAAAAAATTAGGTAAAGTATTTGAGGCTTTACGAGAAGCTAAGTTAACATTAAAATTGTCTAAATGTGAGCTTGCAAAAGATGAAGCAGAATTTTTAGGCTTCATTATTAATAAGAATGGGATTAAACCAGGCTCAAGAAAGGTAGAAGTAATTTCTAAATTTCCCCAACCGACAAATTTGCATAAAGTTAGACGCTTTCTCGGCTTAACAAGTTTTTTAAGGAGATTTATTCAAAATTATGCTATAAAAGCAAAACCTCTGACTGACCTAACTAAGAAGAACGAAGATTTTAAGTGGGGAGAAAAACAAGAACAATCTTTTAATGTTTTGAAAAGTGAATTGACTCGACAACCTACTTTAGCACTCTATAATCCCGAAGCTAAAACTGAAGTACATACTGATGCAAGTGCGGAAGGTATCGCTGGCATGCTACTTCAAGTTGGAAGTGATAACAAGTGGCACCTAGTTTACTGCGTTAGCAAGAAAACGACTGAAGCCGAAAAGAATTATCATTCAAGTAAATTGGAGTTAATGGCTATTATATGGACATTAGAACGATTGAGACAATTTTTATTGGGAATAAGTTTTACAGTTGTCCCTGACTGTCAAGCATTAATTTACATGAATGCCAAAAAATCCTGTAATCCTCAGATAGCAAGATGGAGTATACTTATTCAGGAATATGATTTTGAAGTTCGCCACAGACCAGGTATAAAAATGACACATGTTGATACGATGAGTCGAGCTCCGTTTCAGAATCGGAAGATACTATAACACACCTCATAGTGAAGAAATTTGAAGTATGCCTAACACTAAGTGAAGATGAACAAATTTTGATCATTCAATATGCTGATAAAGATTTAAGAAAATTGATTGACATTTTTAAGAAGGAAGAGCAAGAAAGAACATATGAAGAAAAGAAACAAATTGTTAATTTTGCCTTCAAAAGAAACCGAATCTATAAGAGAATCAAAGGAAAAGAGAAACTTCTGTATGGGATTCCAAAAAGTACTGCCGTTAAATTTCACGACCTTATGGGACATTTTTCTGTTGATAGGACTGTCAGCAAAATAAAAAGACTTATACTGGTTTCCATACATGAAACGTTACTTACGGAAACATATTTCAATGTGTTTCGAATGCTCAGTCAACAAGACTCCAGGTGGAAAACAACAAGGATATCTACACCCGATTAATGCTGGAAAAAGACCCTTTTCAGTTGTTCACATAGACCATTTAGAGCCTTTCGTGAAAAGCACACGAGGCAGATTCTACATCACAACAGCACACGTGAGTCAACTCAAGCCATGGCGACTTCATAAAGATGATTGTGACTCGGATGATGAGGAACCCTTGGGATCTTCTAGTGTCTCTCCAGATAATCCATGTAACGACTAGTGCCTCATTCATCAATAACTATAAACATTGTTCCTGAACTTTTTCTTTTATCTGAACTTTTAGGACAATAATCATATTAGAACTTTAACATATTTTTATTATTATTACATGTTTTATGTGCTGTATATATATATTGTGTTTATTTTTGTATATGGTAAAGTGTAATTACTAAGTAAAATTTATGTGGCAATTGAGGGCAATTGCTTGGTCAGGATGCCCGAATGTAAACTATTTGTCCTTATAAATGACAATAGATGGCGCCACGACCAAGAGGCTCTTCCATAACTCCTCCTCCTCCTGTAACTCCATATAAGGCGAATGTTTTATACGGGGATGAAAAATGTAACAACAAGGGCAGAAGAAGGAACGCGAGTTGTGGTTGGCGGGCAGTTGTTCGAATACGTATTGTAGGAATGTGAAATACTTTATATACATCAACTGAAAGTGTGTTAATTTATGGGTTCAGAAAAAGAAGACAACACAAGCTAATGTGTAAATTATTATTAAAAATAAAATTATTTTAAAATTTGGATATTTAACAAGAAAATAAATAAAAAAGGACATATAAAACATTAGTCATAGAGAAAAATTCTGCAATTTTTAGAAAAGATAGAAATTAAAATTTAAAAAATCATGCATGGCGGTGAATAATTTACAATTATGAAATATTAATAAAATTTAAAACATTTATTTGAAATAGTTATTGTTGAAACATTTAGTAATATAGGATTAAATAACGATATGTATATATCCTATTTGTTCCTATTAAGAACAATAGATGGATACAATGATGGATGCAATATACTCGATTCCTTTAAAAATAATTT
The DNA here is from genome assembly GCA_021605095.1 of Caerostris extrusa. NCBI lineage: Eukaryota > Metazoa > Arthropoda > Arachnida > Araneae > Araneidae > Caerostris > Caerostris extrusa. Next base: position 169,262 of record BPLR01015192.1, read on the forward strand.
TCGCCTTATGACAAATATAGACTAAACCAATTAATCCTGTCATCATCAAAAACGTTATAAAAGTAGAATTTTTATCTCTTCTAATAATGATCTTAAGCGAAGTTTGATGATAGGCTCATTCATATTTGGCTGTTTTTCTGAGTTTCTAAATCAAAATAAAGGATTAACAATTTTATTTTGAGAATAACAACTATGGCTAATAAAAATACACTGAAATATCAAATTACAAAGACTCGCATGTTATTTTAATTGAAATAATTACTTTTAATTTTCAATTAATGAGCGTCTTTAAAACAATTGCGAGATTTATGGAGAATATAAAGTGATTATTAAAATTTTGCTATTACATAATTTGATTAAGAAAATATAATTTTGATTATAACTAGAGGAATTAATAATAGACTTAAAAAAATATAGCAGTAGCAATGTTTTATTGATTTAGTTACTGCAAAATATTTATTAAAATATTAATTTATAATAAAAAATTGATAAAATAATTTCTCACACAAATACATTTTTTTCTTTTTCAGAATATAGAAAACAAGAAAAAGTATCTCAATAAATTCTACATTAATAAAATTTAAAAGACAGATCATGGCAAGAAAATTTAAAGAGTGCAAAATAAATACACTCTTGATTCATATATGACCTAATTTACTGGAATAAAATATCACAATATTTATTCCATTAATAACCTGACAAAAAAAGCATAATAAATTCTTAAAAACTAAAATGATGGGGCAAAGCTGACATGAACAAACTGTCCAAAAATCCCATTTTATAAAGTAAAGTTAGCATCATATTTGTCGTCTTCATGGGCAGAATCAATTTTCTTTTAAAACAAAACTCTTTGATCCGTTTCTGCGTGAATTTCAATATGACTGTGTAAGTGATGACTCTGAGAAAAAGTCTTGCCACAAACAGGACATTGGAAGGGTCGCTCTCCTGTATGAGTCCTCAGATGAATCTTCAGGGTGCTATCCCGACTAAATGCCTTGCCACACTGAAAGGGACACTCGAAAGGTTTCTCTCCTGTGTGAGTTAAGACATGCCTTCTCACATTACTGGTTTTTGTTGAGTGGTACTCGCAAAAAGAACACTGGTGTATCTTTAGATTGCCTTCATATCTGCTAACAAACCCTACATAATAAAATAAAAATTAAGCTGATTTATAGGAGTTAAAATTTTCATACACAAAAATATTAAGAACAAATGAAATTCAATAAGTCTTCATGTTCAATATTTTAAAATATACAACTTTAAATATAAAGTATGAAAAAACAATAGATGACAGAGATATTGCAAAAATTCAAGACAACAGAAAAAAATGAACAAGGAAAAAAATAATAATAATAATAATAAAAAACATTAGCTCTCTGAATTAAATTTCATTAATTTTCAGACCGGGACAAAATTACTTTTATTCACACACATTTAAAATCTTTACTTCTTTCTTTATAAATAGGAAATATAAAATATATTTTCCGACAACAAGCATTTTACCCTGATACTAATTATGCCTCATCTCGTATGATTTCTGCAAATACTTAAGATAATTGAAAAATAATATTTTTAAAATTTAAATTTTTGCCTCATAATATTATTAAAATTTATGTAGCTGATATTAAAAAATGTACTTTTATGAATTTGAAATGTTTCTTTTATTTATTGGAAAGTTATGTTACTATTCATAATATTAAAGTCGGCAAAAACCATGCATTTTTACTTCATGAATAAAAAATATGAAAAGTGAACAAATATATTAAATTATTTTTAGTCAACAAGAATTATGTTGTAAATATTAAAATTTAGAAAACATATTTAAGAAATCTCCATTTCAATACAGCAAGTAAAAAAATGATTTGCCAATATAAAAAATAGAAAAACTATACAGAATATTAATGTCACCAACCATCATTCAAAATTGTAATGAAGTTGAGAGTAGCTGTGATGATTAAAACTCAACAATATAATTTCTTTTCATATTTATATACACTCATATATAATGATTTTTTTTATCTATAAAAAAAAGAACATGGTGAGGATATTATATATTTTATTTGTCAACAATATTTAGTTAAAGAATTTCAATAAGCATTAAAATCAATTGTTATTATTTTGGATCATTTAATTAACTTTTTTATTTTCACAATTACATTAAATGAATCTGCAGAAAATCAAAATAAACTTTCATCTCAAATAATTCACAAACACTCATGTTATTGTGATAGGAATAGCTACAATTATTCCTTTTAATTTTTGGATAAGCTTGGAAAGGAAATATCCCTTTAAATGTTAAGCTTTAATTTTGTTTTTGCTTTTTAAATGTGAGAAATCAATGCAAATTAAAATATCAGAGCTTTTGTACTTTTCTGAGTGTCAATTTAAATAGAAGAAAAGACAATTTTACAAATTAACACAAATAAGCTGAACTACTACTAGGATGACAATTATGCTTCATATTATATTTGAAATCTGCCATGTTAGGATTAATTGCAATAAGCATTTAAAAATAAAATCCATTTATGGAAATGAAAAAAGAAGAAGAAAAGGCATGTTAGACAGTCTGACAATCCAATTTGATAAGATATAATCGAGTTCATATTAAAATCTTCAATTTCTCTTAAAACTGTACTCTTTCCCTGCATAACTTTTTAAATGCATCTTTGTGAGCATTCTGAGAAAAACCTTGGTTAATAAGGATATTTGACAGAATTAATTTCAAATGCCCTTTATGTTGAAATATTCCAATATGTGAATAATTATATAAGGAATTAAAAATATTAATATTTAGAATTTTTAAATAAACATAGAAATTTTTTATAACAGAAATATTTAAAGTTGAAAAAAAAAATAGAAAAATATAAACAATCGATATGAAAGAAAATCCTGAAAAGTATGTTACAAAAAGCCAAGTATTTTAATATCGATAAATATGGAATTTTCATTTTTTAAGAAATGCGACTTCAATAAAACAGTAATATTAACACCAAAATGAGCTGTATAATACAGTTTTCTTCACATACAGTGGATAAAAATTCGACAGAATTATTTGCAGAAACTATTAAAAAAATTCATGATAATAAATCAATAAATAATGATAATGAATTTATTAAGAGTGAGGTATACATATTTTTATTGCAAAAATATTTCAAGTAGATAGGAATACAAAAATTGAAAATAAAACGAAACTTGTATACATATTTACTGAATAACATTATTATGTACTAAAACGCAATGCAATTGATATAAGGCTACACAATAAAAATTAACTTCAATTTCCTGCAATTGAAATTTTTGCTAAAATATTTTTGAACTATTTGTTCATCTTCAAATATATACATTAGTTAAATTATTTGGTAATAAGTAGAGTAATGTTTTTATGAAGAACATTTAAAAAATCAAAGATTATTTTATATTAAAAAAAAAAAGAAAAGAAAACACAGTTAGTTATAAGGGTATGCCAACAAGCTTCTGGCCTCACCTAAAGATGACACAAGCAATCTAATATCTCACTGGCAGTTTACAGTGCTATCTTTTACTTATTGCAACATTTCAAAGATGAGGTTAAGATAAAATGATTCCATCCATCAAACAAATATTATTTTACCAAGACCAGATACATCAGCACATTCGTCAATCATAGCAATGGCTAAAATCGACAAACTAATGTTGAAATCAATTCACCTAGTGACTACACCTTTTTCACAAACTCAAAAAATGGCTTGGTGGGCAACAATTTGCGAGAGCCGATAAGGTTAATGATGCTGTAAATAGGTATTTTGACGTGCTTGACGAATCATTTCATAAAAATAGCATCATTACATTAGAGCATAGATATAAAAAGTGTATTATTCTTTGCACAGATTATATTGAAAAATAAAGGGGAAATTTTTTTTTTGTTTTTTTTACGAGGCCGGAAATTTATCAGCCCAGCCTCGCATATAATAGTTTTGAATCTGCACAGTTATCATATTAAATTTCTTCCGATCATTTTCTCCTTCCTGATTATTTTATTTTCCTAGATGAATTTTTAAATGTGTCTTTAAGGTTGAAATCCGATGAAAATGGATAGCACAAAGTAGAATATTCAATGACATGTTCTCAAGTCAGACTTCTGATGATTTTTATTTCAATGTTCTTTACAAAGAAAACTTTAAATATATATATATATATATATCTATATATATTTACACCAGGAACATTATTATTAAAAAAGCCCTCTGGTGTGAGAACTTTGATGACACTTCAAGGGACTATAATGACAATGTAAGCAAACAAGAGGTCGCTCTCCAGTGTGAAATAAAACATTGAATTTCTTCTTTTCATTGGCGCAAAAGACCCATGGTGTCTCAAAGCCATTTGTTTGCTGGCAGATTTTGGGATAGGAGATGCTTTCTTTTTACAGGGTTGGGTCGTCAGCCCAATGCTCTACAGTCATATTATACCTATGGTTTCAAGTGGATTCTGAACCACTACAAAACACATGCACTGCTAGGACTCGACCGGAAACCTGTGGCACTGAGCGCCAGCCACTGGGCCATCAGGCCCCAAAAACATGGCATTTGACACAACTAAATTTCTTTTGAGTGGGACACTGATGTCTTTTTCATTTGACTTCAAAACTGTTGCCAACATCTATAAAAGAAAGTAACAAAAATTAGTGTGGATTTAATGCTGAAAATTAAGAGGTCATACTCAATAAGACACAAAGAATTTATTAAATTCAATTAACTTCTTATAACAAAAATGTTCAGATTATTAGGCATACTTGAATACTCTTTCTATGTGAATAGTTACAGTTGCTCCTCATAAATTTTATTAAATTTACTTGTTAAAGAAATTAACATTTAAACTTCTAGCTAACATTTTATATTTTGAAAATTGTGAGATATAATGTTGAGTGAAATTCAAGGCTTTGGTACTTTTTAGAATATCAATTTTATTGCAAAAAAATCAATTTTAAATATAATAAGAACATTTTCATGCAATACATATGTCCTATTACACATTAGTTTGAGAATTAAAATACTTAAAACTAAAGCTAACAAAAATTGTCAATAATGTTTTTGATTAGTGCCAAAAAAAAAAAAAAAAAAAAAAATGTCACAGACTCAAATATTTTTAAAATAAATATTTATCTAAAATTAATATTGTTAAATTTTGTACACTTTCAAAAGGGTTAGAAAAACATTTTAAGTTCATGTGAAAATTTCTACTATATCTAATTTTTTTTACAAAATAAAAAAATAAAAATTATATTGTTCTTAATAAATATCCTATGCAAGTATGGCTAAGTTTTCTGTCAGTAAAATTAACTATGAAAAGTGATTTAAAAATATTAAGAATAATTAGATAAATATTTATAATAAACAAACATATTTTTTTAGAGAGAAAATATTACAAATTTCAAAAAAGAAAATCTAAAAATTTATGCAACTTTCTACTGTAAGCCAAACTTCACAAAAATAAATAACAAGTCACATTTCAATATGAGCATAAAAATATGAATTGTAAGCTTTTATGTACCAGAAAAGAAGTCTCAAAAAAGTAATTTACAAGATGAGTCACAACAACTATTTATTAAGAGTGGTTATATTAATTTTAAAATATATAGGGTAAGCAGCTATGTTGAAATTGAAAAACAAAATGAATTGTATAAATATTATACTGAATAACAAATCTTTACTTTTCTAGAAAGTACAGAACATGAAATATATAAATTTGAATAAGTTCTTTGAAATGAATACAATTTAAACTTATAGTCAGGAAACAAAATTTTAAAAGGTGAAATCATTTTATAAGTTAACTAATAAATTTATATTTTTTAACTTTTTCCCATAGATTTAATTTTCTTAAACATACATTAGATTAATCATATAAGGTAAAAAAAGTAACATCCTGCAATCTTTGATAAAAATTTTAAAAATTACTTTAAAAAATCAATGAATTTGAAAGGACAAACACATTGCTAAAAATAAAAAATTCCGTAAAAAAAAATCTTAATAATTATTATGAACACTTAATTAAGAATAAAAGAAAGTATACTATAACAAGTTAAATATTTCCATATGATCAGAAATTATAAAACATTTAATTTATATAAAACATGGAAGTAATTGCAAAAATTATTAAAAAATTCATGATGATTATATTATATTGAGAAATCGGGCATCAAAGACTTTAATAAGAATGATTATATTTACATTTATAGATGCAAAATTCTTTGAGTTTATGAAGGAATATTAGAAAAATTTATTCATTTGTTTACAGATTATAGAATAAAATCACATTTTGTTTCTTTCCCAGGATCTATAAAATAAGAAAACAAAAAATTAATAAGTTTCATGATATTAATGAATCTTAAACATAAAAGTAGTTAACAAAATTTAATATTTCTACAAGCTGACCGCTAAAGTAATATTTTATGATTTATTTCTAGATTTAGTTTTTAAAAACAAAGAATTTTTCCCAATTATAAAAACAAATTTTCTATCTTAATTTATACAATTGTCCAGCATTTTATTTATTTACTGCTTAATTTCTCTTTTTAAAACCTTAGATATACAAACTGAAAATATGAGAAATTTTGAAATAAACATTTTCAATTTCATTGGAATAAATTAAGTTTTATAACATTTATTAATAAATATTTCAATTCATAAATTTATATTTATATATATATTATTATATTTATTATTATTTTATTATATTTATATATATATATATTTAGAAATTTACTTATAGTTACTTAAGATCCAGTTAGTATAAATCGAAATTAAGAGCAGCAAAACAAAAGTTTATGAATGCCTTTTTTATGGCATTCAAAGTAATGAGGATATTTCGACCTTTGAAGCTTGTGTCTGTTTGGTGATACCCAAGACATTTGGCGACAATAAGTTCTTCTCTAGATGAATGAAAAACTAAAATAATAAATAAAAACAATTTATTCATTTAAATATATAATTATTCACTGAGTATTACTAACATTTTAAATTTCAAACATAATTTTCTGTTTACACCATTTGAATTGGCTCACACTTCATGTTGCCCTAAAGAAGAAAGAAATAGCAAAACAAAAGGAACAAATTTAACAATATGTGCTAAAAGCCTATATCACAGCTCAAGCAATTTGGCACCTTTACATACTGCAAGTATTGAAGCTCATTTAAGGAGATATTAACCATAATATTTAATATTTTTAAAAATGAGTTACATAAAAAATTTGGTATAAATTTATATTTTTATTTGATTGTTATATAAATTTAACATCTAATAACAAAATTAGATTTATATATATTTAGATTATATATCTTTTTTACGCACAAACAATTGAAGAAATTCAACAACAAAAAAATTAGCAAGATAATTTAAGGAGAAATGTAAAATCATTGAAATTTTTTTTATTTATTTATATGAAACTAAAAAAAAAAAAAAAAAAATCAATATACACGAATTCTAAACAGAAAATTCAAAACAGAAATAATAAAAAATTCAATATATACTCAATTCAGGGTACAATTCATTATACACAGTGTCTAACACATGGTGGCTCTACCATTCCAGCTGCCCTACACTGCAGAAATATTTTGTAAAATTTTCCCTCAATTAGGCTGCACTTTTTGTGTGTATATTGCTATCAATGTGGTCTACCGTGGTCCAATGCAGAGTCCTCCTGTTTCCATGAACCAAAAATCATGTCTCCATCTGGAGAAAGGGTGTCACTAAATCCAGGAAGGCAGTATCTCCCCATTAAAGGTAGCATGGTATCATCCACAAGCTTCAGAAAGTTATGTAAACATACAGCAGCTGCAATAGTTGCTTTGCATGTTTCACTGGCAATTATCAGCTTGCAATATATCCAAACCCTTGCTGCCATAATGCCAAGAGCATTATCCTAACATCGCTAAGTTCTTGATACACGACAGTTAAAAATGCACTTTTCTTTAGAAAGGACATTTCCTGGGAAGGGCCGCATTAAATAGTTCTTGAGGGAAAATACTTCATCGCCAACAAAAACAAATGACATAACCTTCTTTGTTGAAGGCAATGCCGCGTCACTTGGAACGTTGATTTTGCCATTTTCAATGGCTTGGCCAATCAGACCATGTTTAAAGACCCCACCACCTGACCCAATGTCAATATAAATTTATAATATGCATCAACACAGCCTACCAAAATAATAATCAAGCCTTCCTTATAATTGTGGAACTGGCTTCCAGTATTGGGAGAAGCTTGAAAAAAAAAAAAAACATTCATTACATTTATATGTTATAATTAAAAAAATATATATAATGATAAATTGTGAAAATATATTTCAGTTACTTAAAATTAATAATGAATTAACAAAATTTATAATTAATAATAGTTACCTTAAATAATTTTGTAATAACTACATAATTTACTTGTATTAACACATGTTTTCCATCAAATGATCCAATGCAATTTGGAAATTGCCACTGTGAAAAATGGTTGTTTGCAATAGCTAACAAACATTCAGTGCTTGGCTTGGACAATACAACTGGAGATAATCTATGTCTATTACACACATTAAAATTAAAGTTATCCATAAATAATGAAATTATTTTTAATAATTTAATGAATAACTATTAAAATTTTCATAATAGTATTTCTTAATATATATTTTAAGAAGTTTTTTAACAGATGTATTTTAAATTTAATAAAAGTTTTTATTTAATACATATTTAATGTAATAAAAAAAAATTGAAAAGCAATTTGCTGCATGCAATTTATATTTGATGTTACTCAACGTTTTTTTTTTTTAAATAAAAATAAAATTTTTACTGCAAAATTTATGAAAAGGAGCATAATTTAACTCATTCAATTTTAAAATTAAATTAATCAACAAATTAAAAAAGTATTATGCTCAATGATCATGAAATAGAATATGGTAAAAATGTATACACATACCTTAAGGTAAGAGCTAGTCTATCCTTCGTATGGATAGAGTCAAGATAACTTGCATTCCTTTTGGAATTTACCGGCCCAACAAGTGTCAGAAGATGATCAAACTTAGTAGATGTCATCCCACAGAAATTGAAGGATGTCAAAAAGCCTCATTTCTTCTATCAAATTATTCGTGGCTTATTGCGATACTGGTTTTTAAATGTTTTCCCCACCCAACAGCGTCTTTTCTTCTGTTTTAAAGTTAACAAAGATAAAATTGAGATATTTCTTTTCTTACGATCCATTTTAATAATCTGTAATCTTGTTTAGTCTGTTCGAATCTCGAACCGTGGGGCGCCAAATAAAAAGTGATTTGCGCACTTTTTCTCAGCTCGCAAGTAAACAATCGAAACTGCCATCTAGTAGAAGTAATTGGAACTTTAGGCATAAAGCGATTTCTGTGTGAAAGGGTCGAAAAAATGTAACATGAAATTTGCGATCGGTAAAGAGTTGCAGAACGATGGATCAAAAAGCAGGAAAAATATAATTCAAACAAGGGAGTGTATATAAAAGAATAACATCAACTGTAATGATTGAAGAACTAGAAAGAGAGTTACAGGCCAGTAGTGAAGAAATAAGCAAATTGCAGTGGAGCGAAATAAATTATAACGATCAAAAGGCTCGTTTAAGGAGCCAAGGTCAAATGGGAGAAAAAGTACATTGGAGAAGAGCGAATGGTTGCTGTCAGTTAGTTTAGGTAATAAATCTTACATAGCGGAAAAGAGTAGGCGTTGAAATAAAATATACGAAAAGTGATAGAGGAAGAAATGAAAAAAAAAAAACACAAGTACAAATTGGGAATGGATGCGAATAAATATTGGAAGTTAATGAAATAAAATAGAAAAAAAATAAAAGAACAGGAAACTATGGTGATTTGAGGCTTCGATTTCATTTAGAAGTAGAGTAAGGAAACTTTTGTTTTCCACTGAATTGAGTAAAAATAGTTTGTGCTTGATGAGTGGGCTTTCGTGGGTAGCAAAAGTATTGAAGAAATTTCTAGAAAGTTTTGTAATATAGTTGTCAATCAAATAAATATTTAAATCTTGATGGATTGTAGTTATGGACAGACCAGGGTGCACCAGTGATGATACGAAGAAGTTTGTTTTGTATAATTTGTACAGAATTTTTATTAGATTTTGCAGCTAGACCCCAGGTTGGGCCATCGTAAGTAAGAATAGGCCTTAGAACTTGTTTAGAGAGAAAAATTTGATTAGAATATTCACAAAGTTAAAAGTTCTATTTTCACAAAGTTAATTTAGAATATTTATAGCTGAGTGGCAAAGTGAGATAAAATTTGTTCAAACATTTTTCTTTTATTTTTGAATATGAGGTCGAAATGTAAGTTTATTGTCTATGATCAAGCCGAAATATTTAATATTAGTTGTCCATTCAATTTGTTGATCAAAAAAGGGAGAGGTTAATATATCGTTGCCTGGCGTATCCTTTCCGGAAAATGAGATTTAGAGATATTAATTACTATGCGCCATTTAGTTAGCCAATCCTCTAGAATATTCAGAAAATTTTGATGACATAAAGAATAGAAGCACCTTGGGCAAGAGCAGCAGAATCGTCAGCAAATAGGCAAGTGGAAATGTTAGTGCATTGAGGAAAGTCATAGGTAAAGATATTGTAGAGGATAGGACTGAGCACGCTTCCTTAAGGTGTACCAGCACTAATATGACCGATTGTAGAGAATTCATTATGAAGTCGAACTTAAAAGGTTCTATTTTTAAGACAATTTGCAATGATAAGTGTGATCCAAGTTGGAAACTGAAGTTTGATCATTTGTAGATCAGACCATTGTGCCACAACCGATCGAAAGCTTTTTGACATAAAGGAAAACGCCTCCTGTGAAAATTTGTTAAATTCTTCAGTGATGATATTGATGACGCTTAGAAGTTGACGACAAGTTGAGTGATGTTGAAAACAAACTGTCGTGCTGGAATTATGGAATTTTTAACGCAGAGAAAAGTAATATATTTCAATAAGAGTTTTTTGTTAAGTTTTCCAACACAACTAAGGAGACTGATGGGCCGATAATTTTGAAAAATTTGCTATCTTGGCAAGGTTTAGGAAACATAATGATATTTGCTTTTTTTCCAGATAGAAGGAAGGTAGTGATATTTAGTACAACTGTTGTAGATTTTTGCAAGATGATCCTGAAAGGAATCGATTCAGAATGATAATGAAGGAATTTGTCAAGAACTGTAAAGTGAATTATCCTCTTCAGTACTATATGTTCAAAGATTTTGCTTAAGCTAAAGTCAAGGCTATTAGGCAATATGAAGTAGGCGAAGCGCTATCTTCACTGGGTGTAAGAATGGGTATGATTTTTTGCTGTTAACGATTCCTGTGGAATATAACCGGAATCTATTAAAGATATTAAATGGCTGTTGGAGATAATGATCAAGAAGTATTTTAATTAATTTTTACACTAATACTATCACTACCAGAAGACTTATTACTGACCCTCTCTATCTCCTGTGTGATAACCAAGAAGAAATGGATATGTTTCCTGTTCTGCACTGCCTCCTGTTTCTTTTATGGAAGCGTCATTGGATTGCAATACCGGTATTTTGAGCCATTTGTACAATTTTGTAATACCGGTATTCACAAGTTTAAATACCGTTTTTTCGGTGTTTATTACAAATTTAGAATTCTTATCTGTGAATTCTTCTGAAAACTAGAAATTCTTATCTGTGAAAACAAGGTTGTAGTTGTGAAGAAAGTGTGTAATATTTCGATATATTTTAAATTGCTGAGTTTGTTATTCACATTTCATTTACATATCATACTTTAGAGTTCAAAATATTTTTCAGATTTATTACTTACATACTCATAAATAATACCCCATAATAATGAATAAGAATAACTTTAAAGTACATTAAAAATCAGTTGATAATACTTCGGTTTATGTTTTTTAAGATCACATTTCAAAAATTTGTAACTGTACCACTGACTGAATAATGATATTTACACTTTTTTTGTGATTTAAATAATTAAGATGTTCCTTTACTTTTTGTGATTTTTATATACCGTTATAATGTATAAGTTACAAATTTTTTTGTGATACTTACATTCTCTAACAAAACTGGCGAATAAAAAAAAAGAAAAAAAGAACCTGTTTTCTTTTTTTTTTCCTAAAATTTCTAATACCGGTATCAAGATCTAAAAAACTTGCTATGTATAGTATTCTCTATTCTACCATTTAGTATCTTTAATCCCTTAATGGGATTGATCTGTGAAACTAGATTATTATTAAGTGAATGATAAATAAAATATGAATTGTATACATATAATGATATTAAAATATTCAAAGACGAGAAAATAACTTTAATTTTGTAAATATGACAGTATAACAATCATAACTAAAAACAAGTAATATAAGAAAAAAAAATTTAAAAGTCAATTCCTACTTTTTGTTTCACTCTATTGCAGAAAGTCCTTTATAAACAAAGTTGAAATTTTCTTATTACATGTGGCGCTATCTATTATTAGATACATGCAACGTAGATATAAAAAAAACTAAAGTTAATTAACTAAATTTAATGAATTAATTAATATTTGAAAAAACTGTATTAACATCATGTTTATCCTCATCTGCGTTTAATAACGATTGAAAATTTGAACGAGTTATATAAATATATATAGGGAGAGTGTAAACTAATAGTAGGAATTGAAAAAAAAAAAAAAAAAAGTTGAATTAGACAGTTAGATGTATACGGATAATAAGGAAATGTCACACAGATCGCATTCTAACCCATAAAATTAAAACAAACTTAAATATTCAAAGTTAATTTTTACTGAAGATAATTATTTTTGTCTTTAAAAGACAGCTTTCATTTTCAAAATAATCAGGGAGTACATCTCAACAACAACAACAAATTTCATTACGTTATTGTTGTTCTAATGCAGTTGGCAATCTTTTGACATAAGCAAGGGCTGCACCGCTGTTACTCATTGAGCACAGCCCAGGGGGCACGTGTAGCTTGAAGATATGCTATGGACGCAAGTTACACTACCTCCACAATGCTCTACGGTCCTATTTGACCGGGACCTACGGTTTAAAGTGGATTACGAACCATTACAAACATCTATGGCACCGCCGGGACTCCAACCCGAAACTTGTGGTACCGAGTGCCAGCCACTCCGCCATCAGACCACAATTTTTCATTATTTGCACTAGAATTATCTTGCTGCATATATTAAAAACTATTTAAACGCACTGTCATAAGCAGAAACAGAAACAACACATAGAAAATATTAGAAATTATTTTATTTTGAAAAATAATAAGAAAACTGCTAAAAAAAGTGCACTATGCAAGAATAGGTTTCACAAAAACTTTCAATCAGGAAATTCATTTAACATATTGATATAGATCACAGTAATGATGTATTTTATTATCTCTCATGTGATTTACAGACTAAAAAGTGAAAGGGCCTCATAAGTGGAATAGCCTAAGGCCACTTTTCATCTAAATCCGGCCCTGAGTATGAGTTCTCATGTGATTATTTAAAATATCTTTACGAGAAAACCTGCTTTCGCAGGTAGAGCACTTGAAAGGGCGTTCTCCGGTGTGAGTCCTCAGATGACGCTTCAGGTGGCTGTTGTGAATGAACGCATTGCCGCACTGGAACGGGCACTTGAAAGGTCGCTCTCCGGTGTGAGTCAAGACATGATGTTTCACATTGGTGAGAACGGGGAGCGGTATTCACAATAGGGACACTGATGTATCATCCCATTGCCTTCATGTCTGCTGACAGCATCTGCAAAACATAAATTGGGTATTAATGTTTTACAGGAAGAATTTATGAAGTTCAACGACATTTAAATTCGATGTCTGTGTTACACAAACATAACCTATAAATTATAGCTATATAGCAAGATGTTCCAGACAATCGCAAAACTAGTTGTCTGTAATGTAAATTGTAGTAAATGTCGTCGTCGTTGTTTGTGTAGCTGGAACTGGGTGTGGTCAAGTCACAAGAACAGACATTTAAAACCTTTTCACCATTTTCATGAATTTCAATATGTCTATGTAAGTGAGATTTCTGAGAAAAAGCCTTCTCACAAACAAGGCATACAAAGGGCCGTTTTTTGGTATGAGTCCTCAGATGACGCTCCAGGTCAGTGTTTCGAACGAATGCTCTGCCACACTGAAAGGACACTTGAACGGTCGCTCTCCAACATAAATTGGATATCAATGTTTGAAAATGGCTTTTCACATTGTAAATATTGTACGAGCGGTATTCACAAAAAGGACATTGATGTATCTTCAAATTGGCTTCGAAACTGCTAACAAATTCTGCAAAAATAAAAATTAGATTAATTATAACTATTCAAGTTTTACACGTGAAATATAAAGTATTTATAAAATTCAAAAATATTCATTTTCTATGTTTCTGTTAAGCACATTTTTGGATAAGCAGGATTAAAAATCCATACGTGATACAGAACAGCAAAATGTTTGACACATTTGTAAAAATAAAGTATACAAAAATAAAACAGAGGACAAAAAAGTAAAACTTAGTTGTCTGGAATTAAAAATATTAATTTTACTTGTTTCAATAGTGTGAGAATAACCTCTTCCTTTACTGCATTTTAAAAATGTTTATCTTTTCAATTCAAAAATGTATTAAAAATCATAACCTATGTTTTTGGAGAATATAAATGTTATCATTATACCGAATCTGATATATGGTGACATCAGGGTCTCCATTGAGCAGGTATTTCAAATTAATAATTTTTTTACTATTTGCTGAGCTTCTACGAATAAAACGTTCTTTGAAATGTTTTTAAAATATATTTTTAGAAACTTAATCTGAAAAAGGTAAAGCAAATAAGTAAAACTTTATTACTTGATTTTATTTATTATTCAAAGTTTGAAGGAAAAAAAAGTCAATACCATTATGTGCCACAAATTAAATATTTATTGAAGATTTATTTTTAAATATTAAAATATAGAAAAATTCCCAGAAATTTCCATTTGAATAGATCATGAGGAAAAATCTAGACATTTATGTTTGTCAGAAAAATAACAAAATTGGAGACACCTCTGTTAAATACAATCCAGCATTATTATTTTATAATTTCTTTTCTCTGTCTCTCTCACAAACACACTACAAATATACATCAAAAACATAAATACTATCAAATTATGAAGTTTATTTTGCTTATTATATTTATCATTTATATTTCTATTAATGGTACAATTAATATAATCTTGCCTCCTTTAATTAGTATTTTCATCTTCACAATAATAGTAAGGGTAACTATAAGCAAATAGAAATAGATTACATGCTCCAATTATTAGGTACACTTACATGTTATCTCTTTGTAAAAAGTTATAGGTGTAGTTCAGTTACATAATTGTCTTTTAATCTTTAGAAACTTGTTAGAAGTTTCTTTGTCAAAAAATGTGGAAATATTTACAAAAATAAGCTTTAATATTAATTTGATTATTTTGGACACAGTGGTATCTCAGTATATGCCTTTAATCTTTTCAGATTGTTGGACTTATGCCAAACACATTTCTTAGTTTGCAACGAGGCATGCCTAATCAAGTGATTAAATTTGATTGCACATTATTTGCAAAGAGTGACTTCATTGGTCTTCTCAAATGGTATGTATTAACTTCCAAGATTGTCAATATAGGGATGAGATCATTTATTCATATCAATTTAAAATGTTCAATCACATAAAATTCATTTACTGCAAAATGGTTTTTTAAAAAACATATTATCAAGTTAATTTAGCAATTAATAATTTCATAACATAGTTTGATTCCTTGAAACATAATAATATTGTTGCTTCATGAATTAAAATATTAAGTAAAAACAATGATAATAAATTCTTTTTATAAGCAGAACTCATTTTGAAAATAGTAAAATTTAGAAAATCTCCATTTCAATAGTACAGATGAATGAATCGTAAGTGTTAAAACTGTACAGAGTTTTAAATTGATAAAACTTCATACAAACTTCTAATAGAATTAACAACATCTGTGATGAATAGAATTAAAATTGCTATACACACGTACATATTCTGATTCTTTTCATATATGCACTTGCATATTATTCATTATAAATACACTTATATTATTTATTTTATAGAAAAGAATGCACTAATTATCTGTTAACTGACACACTAATTATCTATTTTATTTCCTAACGATATTTATATATGGAATTTCTTTTAACATTAGAAATAATTTTTATTACTTAAGCTTTATAAAAAAGAAAAGTAACATTATGGAATCTTTCACAAAGAATTACTTTAAAAATCAAAGAATTTGAAATGTGCTTTTTAATTAGGATTCAAACAGAAGAATTAAAGTTAATATGAACAAACAGTCTAAAAATCCAATTTTCAAATATAAAGTTAGCCTTATAATATGTATCTTCTAAAAATTAAAATCAGTGATGTAATCTTGTATGAATTTTTATATGTTTCTTCAAGGTAGAACTTCGTGAAAAGGCTTTGGGACAAATAGGGCATTTGCAGGGTCGTTCTCTAGTATGAGTCTTCCAGTGATCAGTCAAGCCTTGTTTTTGAGAAAATCTTTTGTCACACTCAGTGCATTGAAACGGGCGTTCTCCGGTATAGTCCTCAGATGAACTTTCAAGTTTTTTCTTCGACTAAATGCTTTACCACACTTAAATGGGCACTTATAAGGTCGCTCTCCAGTGTGGGTTAAAAGATGCTGTTTCACATTAAAAGATGGTATGAGTGGTATTCACAAAAAGTACATTGATGTATCTTCACAGTGTCTTCAAATCTGCTAACAATCCCTGCAAAAGAAAGTAAAAATTCAGGCTGGATTTATATAAAGATAGTACATTTTATTATACCAAAAATGTAAAGAATTAGTTAAATTTAATATTTTTATTATTCAATTTCAGATAAAAGGATTAAAAATAATTGATCAAGAAAACGTAGCACAAAATTCGAACCAGAAAAAAAAAAATGAACACGGAAATAAAAGAAAAGTAATTGTCGATATGGAGTTGTATCAGCTCTCTAAAAAAAATCTTAAGTGTTAGAACTCCACAATTAAATTCATATAACTTTATAGTACATTTGAGAACAATCACCATCAATACAAAAGCAGCAATGATTCCTTTTGATATATATATCAAAACACTCGTATAGTATGCAGTTTCTTTTGGTCACCGAAAATAACATCAGTAATTATCTATGTCATTTCCCAGCACTATTTATAAGCTGCATTTCTATAAACTAAATTTTATTATTTGGATTCATAAACAGCAAAGTAATATCATGTATCTTTTACAAATAATTATTTTAAAAGTAATATAATTTATTTGTAAAATGCATTATTTCAAAACAGCCCACAAAAATCGTATGCTGAAAGTTTTTTGATAAGTTATAAACTACGTAACAAAGACAAAAAAGAATTTAATTATTGAATTTAGATTAAATGTTTTTAAATTCCTTGACAGAATTTTAATGAGTTTGTACACAATGGTACTTCTGTATTTAAATTTAATCTGTTTCATTTCTTTGGATTGATACCAAATGAATATTACAGTAGCGAGTCAAAAATGCATTTTGAAATGACAAAGTATTGTTGAGCAGCATTTGAAAAAAATGGATGTATCTTCAAATTATACAAAACATACAATTCCCAAATGTAGAAAAAGAAAGATTGACAAAAACAAAATGGATATTAAAGATTTACAAATAATATATATGAAGGATTTATTAAGCAAAAAAATAAATGTTGCTTTATATATCATATGATGTTTTATATAGTGTATCTTGTAGAAAGATAATAAAAAAATTTGGGATAACATAAAAATAATGAAGGCAGAACTCAAAGAAAGTGATAAAATGAATTTAATTTTTGAAATAATGTGCATTAATTCTCAGATTTTCAATACTGGGACAAAATTTCTTTTATTCACATCCAATTAAAATCTTTCATCACATAAAATGCATTTACTGTCAAAATGTTTTTTACAAGGATGCCAATTATGTTTCAACTTTGAAAACTATCCAGGGACTCTATCTTATCCAGGGACTCATTTCAGAAAGTATTTTTTAATCTCTTACTTTTATTTTGTATCTATTTGAATGTTAATAAAATTATTACTATTTTTGTGTAGCTGGAAAAATAAAAAATCCTTCAAAAGTTCGACACCTTTTTTTTTTTTTTTTTAATTTTATCAAGTTATTTTACAATTTAATAATTCCAACGTTCTCTACTGCAATATCAGAAATACAATATTTTAACTTTATGATTTAAAATATGAAGAAAAAAAAATAATAAATTACTTTAAAGAACACATTTATATAACTCCTTTTATAAATATAAACATTTAAAACATTTTTAAAAAGCTCTATTTCAATGGAACAGGTTAAAAAAATCTTAAGTGTCAGAACATTAAATTCATATGAACTTATAGTACATTTGAGAACAATTGATTTGAGAATATAACCCAGTAATGATTTATATATAGATGTTGTATTTCTATAAGCAATACAACTAAATTTTATTACATTGGATACATAAACAGAAAAGTAATATGATACATTCTTTCACAAAGAATATTTTAAAACTAATCTAATTACATTGAAACATGCATCTTACTCATAAAACCAAAATCAGGTAAAGTGAATAAACACTCTAAAAAATACACTTATTAAATAGATAGTTAGCATCAAAATATATATCCTTTTAGAGTAATTTTCTCTTAAAAATTAAACTGTCACCCTTTTTTCTATGAATTGCTATGTCAAATCTGCTAACAATCCCTGCAAAAGAAAGTAAAAATTCAGGCTATTTATATAAAGATAGTACATTTTATTATACCAAAAATGTAAAGAATTAGTTAAATTTTTTATATTTTTATTATTCAATTTCAGATAAAAGGATTAAAAATAATTGATCAAGAAAATGCCTTTTTTCGAACCAGAAAAAAAAAAAAATGAACACGGAAATATTTTTAAAACTAATCTAATTACATTGAAACATGCATCTTACTCATAAAACCAAAATCAGGTAAAGTAAATAAACACTCTAAAAAATACACTTATTAAATAGATAGTTAGCATCAAAATATATATCCTTTTAGAGTAATTTTCTCTTAAAATTAAACTTTGTCCCCATTTCTTCTATGAATTGCTATATGATTTCTCAAGGACCTTGTTATGAGAAAATGCACTGGCACAAATAGGACATTTGTAGGGTCGTTCTCAGTATGAGTCCTGATGTGATCAACCAAGATATGTTTTTGAGAAAATCTTTTATCACAAGAAGAGCATTGAAAAGGGCGTTCTCCGGTATGCGTCCTCATATGAACCTTCAAGTTTTTTTCACTAAATGCTTTGCCACACTCAAATGGGCAGTCAAAAGGTTGCTCTCCAGTGTGAGTTAAAAGATGCTGTTTCACATGATTAAAACGGTGTGAGTGGTATTCCCAAAAGGGGCATTGATGTATCTTTACACTGCCTTCAAATCTGCTAACAATCCCTGCAAAAAAAGAAAAAAAAAAAAACAGACTATAGATTATATATGATAGTATAATTAATACACCAAGAAATATAAAGAATTAGTTAAATTCAATATTTTTATTATTCAACTTTAGACACAAAGGATTAAAAACAATTGATCAACAAAATGTAGCATAAAATTCGAGACAACAGAAAAAAAAATGAACACTGAAATAAAAGAAAAAGTAATTGTCTGAATGGAGTTGTATCAGCTGTTCAAGAGTGAAGAAAAAGGTTCTTTCATCCACATCCATTTCCTCTTTCATTATAACTTGACAACATCGAATACATTTTTGGGAATACAAATGTAATGGTAACAATTATGCCTCATCTCATGTGTGCAACTTGCTATGTCAGGAAAAAAATTTCATTAAGTATTTAAGAGGGTTTTTTAATGAGTATTCATTATATAAATATTGAAATTTTAAAAAAATCAGAAATAATATGTAAAACATTTCCATTTCAATACAACAGAAAAATAAATCTTTAACTGTCAAAAACATTATTCGCTAACATAAAAATACAAAGCTGCAATCAAAGGAATTTCAGCAATCGTCATATAAATATAATGTAATTGAGAGAATCTCTAATAATTATAACCCAATTTTATTTTAATGAAAATAAGTTAGTACAATTGAAAAAAAAATAAATACACTGATTAAATTGTTTTACTTTCCTAGAAAGTATAAAGCAAAAAATAAAAAATAATGTGTACATTTTCTATTAAGTGCCAATAATAATAAATGAATATTATAAAAAGCAAATACAATTTTTTAATATTATTTTAGAAAAAAACATCAAAGATATGACTTGCATCTGCAATCTGCAAAAGAAGATAACAAATATTAGGGTTAAATTTGAAAAGAGTTTAACACACTACAAAATGTACACATTTTATCAAATTCAATAGAACTCACATTCAATATTTTTATACACAATTTTGGATATTAAACAGTAAAACAAATATATTATAAACATATAGCAAGACATTCAAGACAACTGCAAAAAATAATGAACACAGAAATAAAAAGTAATAAAATAAAGAAAAAAATATTTTCCTGAAATTAAATGTATTAGCTTTTAGAGTGTCAATACTGGGTCAAAAATTCCTCCATTTATATAAATTTCCAGTACTTCTAATATAATTCAGAATCAAAAATATCTAAATTGACTATGATGCCAACTATGCCGCATATCATGCTTAAACTTACCACGTAAATGATTAATTTCAGATATCCATGCTTTTTGCAGAAATACTAAAAAATCAAAGTATTTATAGAAAAAAATTTATTTACAAAAATAGAAACACAGTTAATTATAAAGAGAGTACTAATAATTTAATTTTTAATGAGCACAATTGCCATCATAGTAAATTTCTTAAGATCACTTTCTTCTTTGTGATTATTTTCCTACATGAATTTCTAAATGTGCTTTTATGATTGAGTTCTGAGAAAAAAATTTGGCACAGTGTAGGACATTTGATGCGATGTTCTCAAGTAGGTGCTCTGATGCCTATACTAGAAAATATATATATATTTTCTACACCAGAAACATTTGTAAGAGTATTCTCTGGTGTTATATTCTTCTGATAGTACAGGTAGCTATAATCAATACATTCCACACTGAAAGCATGCAAAAGACTCCAGATCTTTCAATTGACAATTGTCATGATTAAGTTTCAAGGGAGTGGTAATCATAAAAAGGACACTGTTGTGTCTTCATTTTCTTTTCAGGACTACTGCCAACATCTGCAAAGATAGGATTTATTTATTTATCGAAATTAAAGTTTCACACACAATAAGATGAAAAGAATGTATTAAATTCAATCATTGTAATCATAAAAATAATACTAAAAATTATTAGGTATGCTTGCATGATTCTAACTAAGGAAGTAACTACAGTTGATCCTCACAAATTTTAGTAAATTTATTTGTGAACGAGATTCCATTTAAACTCCCAACTATCATTTTCTTGAACAATTGTGAGAATTAAAAATTTTAATGAAAAGCATCGATGTCGAAAGTGAAATTATTTTTTTTTGTACTTCTCAGCATATCAATTTTAATGTAAAAGAACACAATTTTGAATAAAAACTGAAAAAGTTTCATGTTATAAATATGAACTTGCACAAATAGTTTAAAAAATAAAAAGTTCCAGAAATAAATATTTATTTAAAGTTAATATTATGAAATAGTATCTTCAAAGGAATTAAGTAATCCATTTTTAAGTCCATGTGACAATTTTCTACTATATTTTTTTCTACTTCTTATAGAAAGTGAAATTGTATTTGCCATAGAAAACACATGAAAATCTGGCTTAGAATGTTTTCAGTTAATGTACCTGACCATGAAAAATTAAGCAAAAAAGTAATAATAATTAGATTTGCTAAATAAACAAGTATATTTTTACAGAGGACAGATTACAAAAATATATGCAACTTTTTATTCTGAACTAAACTTCATGAAAATAAATCAAAAGCTAAACATTTCCCTATCAGTATAAAATATATAACTTGCATTTTTTCAGAAATGCAAATTCATTAAAGCCATAATAATCTTCTGCATAAAACATGGCATAATAATAATCTAAAAAATAAGCCATAATAATATTCTTAGTAACAGCAGCTTTATTTATTTTAATGAAAATAAATTTAGTTTGAGGACAATTGAAAAAAAAAATAATTTGCATAAATATTACACTGAATAAAAGATTATTTCACTTTCCCAGAAAGTATAAAGCAAAAAAAAAAAAAAAAATTAAATTCTGTAGCAAGTGCCAAAAAATTTAAAAAGGTTAAATTTTCTACAAATCAACCACTCAATGGATATTATTTTACTTATGCCTATCATTAATTTTCAGAAACATATACTAGATAAATCCTTTGATAGAAAATAAAGTGACATTATGCTTTTTTATGTAAAACTACTTTAAAAAAATCAAATAATTTGAACAGACAAACACAATCATAACAATAAAAAACAAAATTCATTAAAAAAATTTTCAGTGCAATTCAAGTAATAATCAACAGTTATTAAAATTAATTCTCCAAAGTTTAAATAATTTTCTCCTAAAATCAAATTGTGATGTCCTACATAAATTTTTACATATTTTTATAAGTTAAAATTTGTAGAAAAGGCTCTGGCGTGAAAAGTCCTCAAATAAAACCTAAAAGTGGCTATGTTTAATAAATGTTTTCTATATTGAAAAAGGCATTCATAATGTTGCTGCTTTACAATATTTCAGGTAACCAACACAGTACAAGAAGTTATTGATGAAAATAAATCATTGATGTCTCTTAGAAATTTCAAGCAAAACTGATATCTGCATCTGGAAAAAGAGAATTCATATACGACAAAAGTAAATGGCAAAAAAAGTCTAAAAGTAAGTAAAAGTCTAAAAAGGCATATTATTAACATTTAATGAAGAATAAAAACCAAAAAGTAAATTACTTCAATGTGATCATAAAATATGTGATTTTCATTTCTTTCTGAAATGCAACCTCTATGAAGAAGTAGGTATTATGAACACAAAAATTGAACTGTAAAAGACAATTTCTTCATATACAGTAAATTTAAATAAAACATAACGTTGATCCCCAAAAATTAGAAAAATTCACTATAATTATAAAATTCCAATAATAATTCTTGGCAATAATGATTTTAATAATAATTTTTCATTATTATTGTAAATATATTTGAGTCTATATAGGTACATTAAATTAAAATACCTATTTATTGAATAATAATATTTTTTTCTTTCCTATGGTGTATGAAATATGAAAAAAAGTTTAATATGTCATCTGATAACAATATATTTTAAGCATAATGATAGCCAACAAAATTTTAAGAGGTTCAATTTTTCTACAAGCCAATCCCTAAATAACATTTTTGATTTATTTTTAGATTCAGTCTTAAGACATACATTTTATTTTTCATTCATATAAAAAAGATCTTTCATTTTAATTTATGCACACTATTATCTAACATTTTATTTATTTACTGTTACTTTCTCTTTTTAAAATTCTTCAAAACCTTTGATTTACAAACTGAAGAATTGAAAAATTTTTAGTCAACATTGCGAGTTCCATTGAAATAAAATATTTTGTTAAATATTTATTGTTAATACTTCAATTCCCAAATTTATATAATTAATAATATTTCCTTAGAAATTAGCTTGCACTATCAGTAAAAAAAAAATGTAAAAATGAATCATCATTTTATTTCATTTACAAAATACTAATATCTAGTCACTCACCTGATTGCTGTTTTATTATAAATTTCAAACAATAAATTTCTTTTAATTACCTATTTACATAAAATATAAAGAAAATAAAATAAATATTCTCTTTTGTGTACTTAAAAATGAATATATCTTTTTCTTATCTTCAAACAGAAGAATACAAAAAAATTTCAGATTAGATGCTGAACTTTTACTCAACAAAATAATTGTTCTTTTCTACACAATTTCATACTATTTTATTTATAATTTGAATATAGTGTTTCATTCACTTGCTCTCATTTAAAAAAAATTACGTATTTAAGTTTTGGAAATTTATACGTATATTTTTTTTTTTTTTAAATTTCCTCTTTTAAAAATTTACAAATTCATAATCATCTACACCTTTGAGATATAAATATATTCTTCATTATTTTAGAACATAGAAAACACATTTCTGGTATTTGATACATCATCTCTATAAAATCATTACTTATTAAGTAGTTATAAGTTAGTATAAACTTTATTTAAATATACTATTTAATATAATATGTCTATTTATTTCTTCTACTAGTTAAAGAAAAATACTAACAGTAAATGATAATAATAACAATTTAATCACTGTAACTTGATTTAAGTTGTATTCTCTTTAATGAAGCTTTCAAATTTTCACAACATGCTTTTTTGTTTACAAACTTTTTTGATTAGTCCGCCCTCACTTCATGTTGCCATGCAATAAACAATAAGTGGAGCTGTTGTTCGTTCTCGACTACGGATACGGACGTACCTGTTATAAAAGTTCCTATGGGGTAAATATATCCCTCAAAACTCCATATAATCATATTAATAAAATTACATTTATGCGTTAAACTTCTATAAAGATAGGCAAATTTAAGCTTTAAAAAAAAATTAATAAAAGGTAAAGAAAATTAAACTAAAAAAATGAAAAAAATTATATTGTAACGTATCTAATTACAAATAGGTTACGAAAGTTGCGTAATCACAAAATGGCATACACTTTCAAGCCATGAACTCAAACACCAGTCCAGATCGAATGGTGTTTGAGTTCATTGTCTCGTATAAGATACATTACAATATTGTAACAACCTATTTGTAATTAGATACGTTACAATATAATTTTTATTCATAGTCAAATACACTAAAAATTAAACAAAATTACTAATTTTACAAATAAAATTACAAGAAAAAGTTTATCAAAACAAATACCAAATTAAATCGACTCATTCAGCAAAGTCCTCTTCACCTGAGATAAACATCGTTGATTTTTTTCACGAACACAATTCATTGACACTTTAATTATATTTCAAGAACATAAAATACACTTTATGAGAATAAAAATTTTAATGTAATACCATTTATGCCTCTACTCATTACTGAAGCAAGCCGAGTTTGGCATTCATTTCTGCAAGAATTATTACAATTTTATTTCATACATATTTTATTACAATCTGAATTTTGCAACCTTAAAAATTATTCGTATCCATCCTTTGAAATATAATCATCATAACTGGCTAGAGAGCCCTGGCCTTGGCCTTCTTGAAAGATCCAACCAGGTTGTTCTCCTCTTGGCCGTGGACCACCAGTTTTTATCTTAATAACATTCAAATCAGAGTCTAAGCAATCGACCCATCTCTTTTTCGTCCCTTTGGTCGTTGCCCAAATGGGGTTGCATTGAAAACCTTCAAAGCAGCTCTATCACTTTCCATTCTCATGAGATGGCCGGCCCATCTCATTCTGTTCAGTTTAACACATTTTAGAATGTCAATATCTCTAAAAAGTTTGTAAAGTTCAAAATTGAATCTTCTTCGCCAATTTCCATTATCATTGATACCACAAAAAATAGTTCGTAACACTCTTCTTTCAAAGATTGGCAACATTTTCTCTTCTCTTGCTGTTAGTGACCATGTTTCAAATGCATATGTTAATACTGGTCTTATGAGAGTTTTGTACAGTAAAATTTTAGTTCTTCTTTTAATCAGTTGGGATCTTAATTGGCTTCTAAGACCAAATTGACAGCAATAATTCTCTTTCGAATCTCGGGGCTGATTTCAATTGGGTATTCTATCTCAGATCCCAGGTAAGTAAACTTTTTAACTCTGAAATATAATATTCTCCTCGATTTTTTCGTCCATATGTTTTTAAACATTTTAAAGAATGCCCACAAGAAAAAGCCTTCTTACGACGACACAATTAGGGACGTGATCGAGTGTGAATGTCCATGTACCCCTCAATTTATGTTTACGGGAAAACGTCTTCTCACACGAAGAATATTGAAAAGGACGATCTCCTGTGGGAGTCCTCAGATGACGCTGCAGGATAATGTTCTGTCTAATTGCTTTGCCACACTGGAACGGACATTTAAAAGGTCGCTCTCCAGTGTGAGTTAAGACATGCCTTTTCACATCACTACGATAGTAGGAGTGGTATTCGCAAAAGGGACAGTGATGTATCTTCACACTGCCTTCATATCTGCTAACAATCTCTGCAAAATGAAATAAGAATTAATCTGGATTTATTTAAATAATTTCGCATACAAAAATGCAAAGAAATAATAAAATTCTATGAATCCACATAGTCAACACATTTCTTTCTCAATTGTTTTATATAAGTTTTTATATACAAAAAGTCATACATATAAAAGGAATTTGAGTCAATAGAAAAATAATTAACCCAAAACAAAAATTATCTGAAATGAACTGCATTATTTCTCGGACTTTTAGTATCGGGACCAGACCCGGATTTAGATGAAAAGAGGCCCTAGGCTATTTCACTTATGAGGCCCTTTCGCCTCCCAATTTTAAGTTTGTAAATTACATTAGAGATAATAAAATGCATCATTAACTGTGATATACACTGAAGTGACAAAAGTCATGGGATAGCAATATGCAAATTTTCAGATGGCAGTAGCATCGCGTAGAACAGGGTTAAATGCGCAGTGAATTCGCAGAGCTTTCATTTCTGTTCAAGTTATTCATGTGAAGAGGTTTTGACGTGATGATGACCGCACGACGGGAATTAACAGACTTTGAACGTGGAATGTTAGTTGGAGCTAGACGCATGGGTCATGCCATTTCGGAAATCGTTAGGAATTCAACATTCCCAGATCCACTGTGTCAAGAGTGTGCCGAGAGTATGAAATTTCAAGCATAACATCCCACCATGGACAGCGCAGTGGTCGACCGCCTGCACTTAACGACCGAGACCGGCGACGTCTGCAAAGAGTAGTAAATTCTAACAGACAAGCAACACTGCGTCAAATAACCGCAGAAATCAATGTGGGACGTACAAGGGACTTGTCTGTTAGAACTGTGCGGAGAAATTTGGCTTTCTTGGGCTATTCCAGTAGAAGACCGACTCGAGACAGAACGACATCGCTTGCAGCGACTCTCGTGGGCACGTGAGCATATCGGTTGGTCCCTAGATGAATGGAAAACCGTGGCCTGGTCCGATGAGTCACGATTTCAGTTGGTAAGAGCTGATGGTAGGGTTTGAGTGTGGCGCAGACCCCACGAAGCCATGGGCCCAAACTGTCAGCAACGCACTGTTCAAGCTGGTGGTGGCTCCGTAATGGTGTGGGCTTTTTTTTTTTCATGGCATGGACTTGGTCCTCTGGTGCGACTGGACCGAACATTGACTGGAAATGCTTATGTTCAGCTACTTGGAGATCACTTGCAGCCATTCATGGACTTCATGTACCCAAACAACGATGGGATTTTTATGGATGACAATTCGCCATGTCACCGTGCCACAACTGTTTGCGATTGGTTTGAAGAACATTCTGGACAATTCCAACGAATGATCTGGCCACCTAGATCGCCCGACATGAATCCCATCGAGCATTTTTGGGACATCATCGAGAGGTCTGTTCGTGCCCAAAATCCTGCACCATCAACGCTTTCACAATTATGGACGTCTATCGAGACAGCATGGCTCAATATTCCTGCAGAAGACTTTCAACGACTTGTTGAGTCCATGCCACGTCGTGTTGCTGCACTTCGCCGGGCGAAAGGAGGGCCGACACGATATTAAGAGGTATCCCATGACTTTTGTCACTTCAGTGTATACCAATATGTTAAATGAAGCATGTTGTGATGGGTACTAATCTTTATAAAAAATGGGGCACGATTAATTAATAAAAAAAAAAGTCGAGAGCACTTATTTGGACATTTATTCTCAGCACCCTGTATAGTACTTGTAACAATAACTAATCAAACATAACACACAACATTTACAAAGAAACAAAATTCAAATAATAAAAATCTTTGCCCAGGAAAATAAAATATGCAATAAAAGTTATCATAGTTTCTATCAAATAACTGAACGCAAAAAACTATACTTTGGTGCAATCTAGTACATACAAACGAACAGACCAAATGAGCCGAACGCGTTGATCTTACCAATACATTTTAATGTTTGTTTATTAGTCATACGTGTAAAATTTCTCCTTATTTTAGATTCAGTGTTTTAGTGTTTTAGTGTTTATTGTTTTTAGAATAGTGTCATTCTAATTTTGTTAACAATTTAAATGTAGGCCCTTCTTGATCTTGAAGCCTAGTTAGCCTATAGGGAAATCCGGCATATTCAGTCAGTTCAGAGAAAGAAAAACAATATTTCTGGTCGATTCGTCGCAGAACTTTAAGACAATACGTCTTAATAGAAGTTCCACGTCCTTAAAAGAAGTCAATGTCAGCTTTCCTCCCTTCTCATTGGAATAGACATTTCTGAACTCATGGTCATTCATTGCGAGGGAAGAACTCATAGAATAGTTCATATTCAATCTGTAATTGTTTCGACCTGTGAGGGTCGCACAGTCATTCGCTAATTTTCTCATTATACATGATACCGAATATCTGCTATCAGATCTGAGCGATAGGTTGTTCTCATTAATTCAAAACTAATTGCATGTAATAATACTGCCGCGTCGTCACCCACAATACTGCTCGTCTGCTGTCAAATTTGAGTGATGGGTTGTTAAAATAATATACATTCCTCTCTCATGCGAATGAAATGCTAAAACGCTTCTAAAGAGAAAAAAATATGCTACAACACCTTTAAACCTTGAATAATCGATTCGACTAATTCAGTCTTTCCTCCCTTTTTAACACAATCAGTGATCGAAATACGTTTTAAAAATTTGAATTCTTACATTCTTTATTTTTATTTGGATTTTTTCTATAAATTATAAATAGTTTAATATAATAAGTGGTTTTTAAATAAGTTTTTTAACATCTTTTCGTTATTTTTACAAATAAGTATTTCAAAATTGCACCTTTCAAAAATATCGTAAATCATCGTGTAAATTTGCTATAGAATTAAGATCATTTGTGAAGACTACTATAACTAAGAAGTATTATGATTAATTTATTTATGATTTTTTTATATTTATCTATCTATATGCATAAAAAACATAACAATTCAACCCAAAAAACAAAGTATAACTGAAAAGGGGTGTTAAAAAGGTCTATCCCTAGTGTGAGTTAAAACATGACGTTAAACCAATTAAAGTTAATTTAATTGGTTTGGAAGAGTGGTTTTCGTAGAAGGAATATTGGTGCATCTTTAAACAGCATGCTAACAGTCTCTGAAAAAGAAAATAAAAATTAGGGGCGATTTATTGATAGACATTACTACTGTGTCCTAAAAGTAAGACCCATTTTCAATTTAAAATTCCTGGGTTTATGGAATTTCAATTTATTTTCTTTGTTAGATCGCTGGCATCGCATCGCTGGTGCTGTGAAATTTGACGTCAAAATATTCATTAGTGCTTGAGTTACGCTTGGCTTTGTGAGACTCTCAAACTGATTCCGGCGATTTTTGAACTGTCTGAATTCATTGAACAAAGAACTTGCATTCAATTTTGATTAGGAGGATTACTTTGAAGGCGATGAAATAAAGTTGGAAGAATAAATACAGAGTTTTTCAAAAAAAATAATTGGTCTTAAGTTTTGGGCACAGTAGTACATTATCACATTATAAAAGTTTGAAGTATTTATCAAATTCAGTTAATCATCATATTGAATGCAATTCTTGCTCAATTTGTTTAAATGTAAGATTATATATACAATACGTCAAAGAAATCAAAAGAAACGTAATGAGCATAGACGTAAATATAAGTTTCTTTTTTGAGGGTGTGGCTGCAGCTTACATGCAAATTAGCGTGTCAGGTGTGGGTTATAATCGTCAATATCGATGCATAGAATTAGTGTGGCGTTCATTTATTTCCGAAGAGTATGTGGTAAAGGCTTGAAACATTAACAATGGCAACGTTAGAACTAAATGCATCCAAACAGGAGACACTCGATTACTCGCCTTACAGTCCACATCTCTCCCCAGACGATTTTAATGAATTCGGTCCCTTGAAAAAGTACGTAGAAGTGCAGTAGGCAGTTTCGGACTTCTTCAAACAGCATAAAGATGGTTTGGTTTGTCGCTCTACGTTAATTTTGTACACACTTTAGTCTAATTAGACAGGGAACTTCACTTTAACGTGGATCCTGAATCACTCACAAATGGCCATGGCACCGCCAGGATATTCGAACCTGAAGCCTGTGGTACCAAAGGCCAGCGTGCTAGCCAATCGGCCATCGGGCCGCCAGCTGAAACATTAGTTTTCCAAAAGGGTATATTCAACCTGGTGGAGCACTGGGATGATTGCTCACATGCTCAAAGCGATTTTGCATGACTGGCATACCAAATATGGACAGCAGGACCTTCGAACAGAAACATTTTTATGGCTACTTATATGAATTACCTGAAATGAAATTTCGAATTTGCATACAACTGCTTCAGGATCTTTCTAAATCAAGTAATCTTAAATTTTGAATTTTTTTTTTTATTTTTTATTTTTTTACTTTTCTTTAAAAAAGTTACTAACAATTTCTTTTGGTGATAAGGTTAAAGTTTCAGATTTGAAAAACTTTCTTCTTTTTAGCAACTTAGATTACAATTCATTAATTGCAGAGCTAGGTGGTATGTCCTAAAAATTAAATTTTTAAGTTGATGAAAAAAATACGGAAAGTGAATATTAATATTAAATTATATTAAAAAGAAATATTTATTTAAAGAAAATTTCTTTTATCAGTAACAAAATATAATAATGCAGAAAAACCTTTTAAGAAACATACATTTCAACATGTTAGGTAAACGAATCCCGACATTTTTTTCTCTATGGTAATTTGCTAACATAATAAATAAATAAATAAAAAAAACACAGGACATTAATTTTAAATCCTCATGTATGGCTACTTAAAATATTATGTAATTTTGAAGGATTAAATCGTTAATAACACTTGAAAAATTGAAATGTGCAAATAGCAAAAATAATACAGAGTAATAAATAATTAGATGTTGATAGTAATAAATAATTAGATTTTGAATTAAAATCCTCATATAAATTCAATTCTAAAAACAATAAATACAAAAATAAAGCACAGAAAACAATAAATTAAAAAATACAACAGAGAAAAAAATTATTATTTCGCCTAGAATGATATATTCTCCGTTATAAATTTATTCTGAAATACATTTCGAGCATACAAAAAGTTATAGTTTTACATATAGAAATACAAACTTTTTTTTTTTTACATAATTTTCCTTTAAAACATATCCTTATAGTGTTCTTTAAAAACCTCCAAATGCAAATGGTTTAAAAAAAAAATTCTCAAAATTAAAAAAACTTGAATAACATTTTCATACAATGCTAAAAGAACTTTTTGTTCTAAAATAAATCTATAAAATTAATTGTAAAGAGGCCTTTGGTACAGATACAGTTAAAGTTGCTTTCTTCCACGATCCTTTCATGCCTCCATTTTTAAATGCCTCTTTAAGATTTGAAAAACCTTGGGCACAAACAGGACATTTGAAGAAACGATCACCAGTAAGAGTTCTCATGCTCTTACATTAAGACTACATTTAATTAAAAGACCTATTTTCACAAATAATTAATATGTAAAGAGTGCTCAGCAAAGGGAAACCTCACATGAACCTTCGGATGAATGTTCTGAGTAACACTGACAGGAAAAACTGGAAAGGACACTTAAAAAGTCGCTCTCCGGTGTGTGTTAAAAACGTGGCTATACGCTCCACCCAGATTGTATGATCGATATTCACAAAAACAACACTGGTGCAGCTTCAGATTTCCTTCAAAACTACAACCAATATCTTCCAGATAAAAATTAAAGTAGATTTGTTGATGGATTTTAGAACGTTTCACATCAAAACATTAATAAAATTTATACAACTTAGCATATCATTAAATTCAACGTACGATATTATTGTTATTACTTTAAACCCAAAAGATTATAGTGATGAAGCAAGAAATTCGAGATAATAAAAAATAAGAACAAAAATGCAGCATAGAAAAAATTTTTTTTTACTCTGTTTATAGTTGATTTCTTGCAAAAATCAGAGCGGAATTGTGTCGTCAACCACAAACACGAGTGGCTTGCAATTCGTCCATTCAGCGTTACTTTATGATAAAAGAAATAAAAATATTAAAATATTATCATCTTAAGTATGCTACAATGCATATCATAAAAATTTTATTATATACATATTAAATACGTTTCATACCTATAACATATTATATGTTATGTATATGCTATGCTATGTTATAGGTATAATAAACATACTAAATTGTTAAAGTATGCCTACAAGTTTTTCTACATAAGGCATATCGTAAATTTCAAAAAAAGTCGAAAGTTTTATACAAAACATCAGTCTGAATTAAAAAAATACTTACAATCCAGTATGAACGTTCAGGTTTCCTTCCACATTAAATGATTAACTAATACTGCTATTGTAATAATCTATTAGTATTGCTAATTGTATTGATTGTGCTAAATATTGCAAGTATGCTGCAATGTATATCATAAAAATTCTATAATATACATATGAAATATGTTATAGGTACAATAAGCAAAATTGTTGAAATATACATGCAAATTTTTCTATAAAAGGCTTATTGTAATTTTTAAAAAATCGAAAGGTATACAAAACTTCAGTCTCAATTAAAAAAATACATAAAATCCAGTATGAATCCACATATGGACGTTTAGGTTTAATAAATGCTCAGTCACATTGGAACAACTCAGACTAAATGCTCAGTCATATTGGAACGAACAGTTAAAATGTCGTTCTAAAATACTTTAAAACATGCTTTTTTTGCGTCATTACGATTGTATGAACGAAATTCATAAAAAGTATAAGGGGTTTACCTTCAAAGCTGTTGACATTACAGTTTTCATCATAACTGGCTCGACAGCCCGTTATGGCCCTTGGCCTTCTTTAAAAGATCCAGCCAGGCCGTTCTCCTAATGGCCGCGGACCTCCAATTTTTGATATTAATAACATTAAAATCAGAGTCTAAAACAGTCGACCCATCTCTTTTTCGGTCTTCCCCTTGGTGGTTGTCCAAAAGGATTTACATTGAAAACCTTCAAAGCAGCTCTATCACTTACCCTTCTCATGAGATGACCGGCTCATCTCATTCTGTTGAGTTTAACAAATTTTTGAATGTCAGTATCTCAAAAAAGTTTGCAAAGTTCAAAACTGTATCTTCTTCGCCAATTTCCATTGTCATTGATACCACCAAAAATAGTTGCCAACATTTTCTCTTCTCTTGCTGTTAGTGACCATATTTCAGACGTATATGTTAATACTGGTCTTATACATTGCCGTTTTACACGCATTTGCACATTGCAGTTCATATGTTAACAATTCATGAAATTCAATACAACTATGTAATGCACTTCCGTTTGTTGTACGCACTTATTCCAAAAATGACTACTTCTATGTTTTTGTAGATTATATATAAACTTTTATTTTACAGTAATTGCTGACACACTTAATTAAATTTCGTTGCTAATTCATGTCAACTGACCGACGCATTAAGTTATATTCTCTTAATTTGTCTCAAAATCACTCAATTGACCTACGAGTCAATTAATTTTAGTTGGATCTCAGCAGACAACTTCCACCTCTCTGTCGGTCAAATAGTGTAACCACATTTACAAAATAACAAATAAAACAAAAATTCCTTCGCAATTACTTTCGGAACAACTTATTCTTCTTTGAATACGTTCTATATTCTTTTTGGATACTTCATCTAATTCTTTTTGAATTCTAATTATTATTCTCTTTGAATTCGTAATAGATTATATAAAATTAATTATACTCTTGTGTCCATAAAGTAAGACCAATTTTCAATTTAAAGTTCCCGGGGCTTATGGAATTTCCATTTTTTTTTCTTTTTTAGATTGATGGCACTGTCCTTGTCATAAGTGTTTGAGTTAAACTTGGCTTTGTGAGACGCTAAACCTGATTCTGGCAAATTTAGAAATATCTGAATGCATTGAGCAAAGAACTTGTATTCAATTTTGTTTTCTGAAACGTATAGAAAGTTGTAGAAGACATTCGATGAGCATTCCTATATAGGAACGAAATGTTTAGAAGTGATTCAAAGAAGGCAGAGAACGCGTTGAAGACGAAGAGCCTCCTGGTCAAACATCAGCATCAAGTGACGAATCTCACGTCCAAAAATAAAGATTTGGTGCTTGCAAACCGTCGATTTACAATCTTCAATAAAAAGGTTGATCTTTAAAAGCAACAGGTCAAAATTTTTGTTGAAGATTTATTTTGCAACGATTCTAATATATAAATTAAGAAATAATATTTAATGTAAAAGTTCGATGGAATATCAAGTATTTTCAATTATTCTAATTATTTATTGTGTTATTTCATTAGCAATTAAACATAACTACCACACTTTTGCAACTACAAGAAAAAAAAAAATCAAATTTCTTCTTCCAAGACTGCGTTAACTAATGCAAAAAAAAAAATAATAATAATATAAGGAAATAAATAATAAATAAAAAAATTTTGCATACAGTTCAGTGTCACCCACTCTACTGCATTCATGTCCATAAATTAAGGATAATTCAGAATCACACAGAAATCGAACTCTAAAATAAAAATTTCACCTGTAGAATTATCACACACATCTTGAAGAAGATTATGCAAATTACAGGAAACCACCAGATGGCGCGGATAGTACGTCACAATGACGAGAGTGTAAGAGAGGGTATATAAGGAATGGTGGCAAAGAAGTAAAATTGTTCACAAGCGCTTTAAAAGCCTTTCAGTGCAATAACCGCATAGTTATGGCCCAAAGGAAGCAGTTGGAGGATTTTTTTACATGGTAGAATTATCGGACGACCGGAATGTGGACGTACCCAGCTGGAAATATCCGAGGAACTTGAAATCGCCCAGAGTGTCATCTCCAGGCTTTGGCAACCAAGGCATTCCAAGATGATGGTAATGTGAGTAGATGTTACAGCACAGGTCGCCCCGAGTTACAACGCCGAATGAAGACCGGTATTTGGCAATTACTGCCAAAACAAACAGACGGAGCACAGCATCAACTACCGGTACGACAGTTTCAAGGCAGACCGTGTATAGACGCTTAGGGCACATTGGTCTATAAGCTCGTGGGCCTGTCAGATGTGTTCCACTTACCGCAACTCACTGTCGCCTGCGATTAACCTGGAGTAGAGAGCCTGCATTGTGGGCACTGCAATAGTGGTCTTGTGTGATGTTTTCCGACGAGTCCAGGTTTAGTTTGCAGTCTGATTCTCGCCGGACTTTTTTTATATGGAGAGCGCCAGGTACCCGTTCCACCAAGAGAACACCATTGAACGACACCGTTACGGTGGTGCAGGATGGCTCGTTTGGGGAGGAATTATTCTTGGTTCTAGTGTAACGATGACAGGCCACATCTATCAGAATGTCATTCTGGAACAACATGTACGTTTGTTTCGGGGCGCCATGGGTGCTGAATTTCTGTTTATGGATGACAACGCCCGTCCTCACCGTGCAAGCATTGTAGACGAATGCCTTCAATTGGCGGATATCACCCGTATGGATTGGCCAGCATACTCACCGGATTGAATCCAATAGAGCATGTGGGATATGCTTGGCCGACGAATTGCAGCCCGTCAACCCCCTCCCACCTTTCAACCGGAACCTCGGAGGGCATTGCTTGATGAGTGGTGTAATATTCCCCAAGATCAGATTGATAATTTGATACTCAGCATGCCTAGGCGTTGTAAGGCCTGTATTGCATCGTCCGGGAGACATACTCCCTAATAACCATCATACTAACCATGTTATACTGTTTTTTGTTAACAGGTTCTTTTTTGAAATTTCCTCCAGGGAGTAAAAAATCGCAATTTTTATTAATTATGTCAAACATATAGCATCTTTTGCTCTTTACCTTTTGTTTAATAAATAGACTTTACAAATAAGTCAAATTTGTTTTGCTTCTGTCTCTTTCTTTGCCTGAACTTCATTATCCTTAATTTATGGACATGAGTGTAAAAACTAAGATTGAAAAGTACTCAAATTTATTAAAAACAAAAGTTTTATCAAGCAAATACTAAATTCAATTGACTCATCCTTCATAATCTTTTTGAAAAGAGTGCATATCGTTTATCTATTTTAAAATGGCCCCTCAAAAGTTCATATCGAGAGAAGGCTTTGCGCCCATAAAATGTGACAAAGGAAAAAAAAAAAAACTCTGTGTCCTTTTCGTCCATGAAATTTTGATGCTATTTTAAGTGAGAATTGCGTAAAAATGTTTTGGGGGACAAATAGGAGACATTCAGAGTGGTTCTCAAGTGTGAGTTCTCATGTGCTTATTTAATGCATCTTTTACTTGAAAATCTTTTTTGTCCTCAGAAAGAGCTTTTGAAAGGGGGCTCTTCGGTATGGGTCTTTAGGTGACTGGTACATGTTATTTCTCTGAGTAAACGCTTTGCCACACTGAAAAGGACACGTAAGAGGGCGCTCTACTGTGTGGGTCCTCAGATGAACCTTCAGTTTATCTTCTGTACGAAAAGCTTTTGCCACACTGAAATAGACACTTGAAATTTCGCTCTCCAGTGAGAGTTAAGACATGACTTTACACATTACAAAGTTGAGATGAGCGGTATTCCCAAAAGGGACATTGATGTATCAACACATTGCCTTCATATCTGCTAACAATCCCTGCAAAAGAAAATAAGAATTAGTATGCATTTATTGATGGACATTCGAGTTTAATTCAAAAAAAGGCAAGATCACTATATATATATATATATATTTATATGAAAAGAAAATGCCACAGTAACTTTTAAATTGTTTTATCTTCAATATCACTTTGCATCACGAATGTCTGGCAAGTACGTGAGAGATTTGTTACAAACAAACCCTTTACAAACAAACGGTCTGCGAAGTGTGTCTAAAAAATTTCAATTCTTGAATTTCTTTTATTTTTCTTTACATTTCGGCAGAAAAAAATATTAGCAGCTTGTGTGCCTCAAAGGAATTAAATGCCTTTTAATAAATTTGAAAAATTATTTTGATTTATGAAAGTTATGTTACAGTTACTAATTTAACAATTCCAAAACTTAACATAACATTAATTTCGTAAATTATTATCCAAATGTACAATCATTTTGAGATAATTCTCTAAACCATATCATGATTAGTTTTCACTTACTCATATTTGGCCATTCAGCATTGCAATAAAAATGTACTTACTTTTATCTATAAAAAGTCAGAGAATATAAATTTAAAAACTGTAAACATC
This sequence comes from Caerostris extrusa, assembly GCA_021605095.1. NCBI lineage: Eukaryota > Metazoa > Arthropoda > Arachnida > Araneae > Araneidae > Caerostris > Caerostris extrusa. Next base: position 206,608 of record BPLR01015192.1, read on the forward strand.
ACATTATTTTAAATCACAAAGAGCCCCACCATAGTAAATTGTAGACAATAAAATTTAAGTACTATAATAATAACATTTAAATTTATTAATTATTCTCAGTAAGGCACGTATTCATAAGTTTATAGTAAGCAAAGGAAACTACAAAATAATTAGTGAAACATTGCAATAATAAGGATAACCCATATTGAAAGGCATCGAAGAGTATTCAATATTTAATCAAAATATTTGGTAAAAATTTCGGAGATGTCCAATATAAGCTGTTAAGACTGTTCACAGCAATTATGCGAGATGCTGGGGGGTCAATCTTCAATGTGGATATTTTGAACCTTACTTTCAAGCATTAATAGCAAGTTAATCTGAAATTAATCTCTCCTTTGTGGATCCTCAGATGAACATTCAGGTCATATACCGCAACAAATGCTTTGTCACTCTGCAACATGAATTAAAACATGCGTTTTCACATTAATCAATTTGTATGAGTGGTATTCACGAAAGGGGCGTTGATGCATCTTGCACGCACGTCTTGTGTAATTCATTGCATTTCTTTAAAATTCTCAATAAAAATTTATTTCGCAAATATTGAAATATAGTAAAAATATTTAATAAAAGAATTCCATAGATATTGAAGTATTTTAATGATACTAATAACACTTTAGCCACCTATTTGTAATTAGTTTCATTCCCATGGAATTTATTCAATTATACTTAAAATTAAAAAATTAAGACTACTAGGTACGCAAAAAATTTACTAGTAAAAAAAAAAAAAAAAGCTTTATATAACAATTAAATTTGATTGAACTCGTCAATCATAATCCTCTTTGCTAAGATCACGTGTCGTTGATTTGCTTTCAAATGGACCCCCAAGAGTTCATATCGTCAGAAAATTTTGCTGCCCATAAAATATGGGTAATAAGCCTCGGCGACCCTTTCCACCATTAAATTTTGTATGTTATTTTAAGTGTGAATTCCGTGAATATGCTTTGGGACAAATATATTCGCAGAGTATGAGTGCTCATTAAAAAGGGGTCAGATGACAGTACAAGTAATTGCTCTGAGTAAACGCTTTGCGACACTGAAACGGACATTTAAAAGGACATTCTCCTGTGTGTGTCCTCAGATGAATCTTCAGGTATCCTTTCTGCCTAAAAGCTTTGCCACACTGAAAAGGACGCTCTCCGGTGGGGTTAAAACATGGCTTTTCACATGACTATGATAGTGGTATTCACAGAAAAGGGGCGTTGATGCATCTTGCACGCACGTTTTCTCACGAACTCTGCAAATAAATAAAAATTAGTTCGGTTGATTGATATATATTATAGTTTTAAGTGCAATAACAATTTAATTTTTACATGCAAAAAGACTTAAAACCTATAAATCAGCATAAATGCATATGTTGCAGTTTAAATTCATTTTCTACTAGAACTCTGTTTTCTCGAGTACAGTATCATTTGTTTAAAATCTCCAGAAATTTTTCCCAACTCATTATTTATTCGTTGGTGAATTTATACGAATTAATATTAGAGCTTTTTATTTTCGGTTTTATAAAGCATCTGCCTTAAATTAGATGCAGATTAGCAGTTAATTTTTAAATACTTAAATATTTCATTAATATGATTCATAATAAGAAACCTTGATTACACCTTTGCGCATATTGTTTTCTCAATTAGTAATTGTTTCAAACTTATTTTTCTTTTGTTCTGACAACTAATCGTCATTATAAATCAATTACAGAAACAGTATCTTAAATCACAGTCATTCAAGAAATAAACATGTGAATCCGGAAGATTAATTTATGGTAATTTTGTGAAATTGGAAAAGTATTACTATATTTAATATTTGAAATACTATTTGGATTGAGAAGTGTTTGAAAGCTTACCTAGTATATGTCGAGGGCAATCTGCAATTTATCAAGACTTCTTCAAAATCTGACGGGTGCACAATAACATTCATTGCTTTATCCTCTGGTGTACAACGCAATTTTTGAGGAAATGCAAGTTTCGAATAACAGCAACATCTGCAGACACGTTATCACCTTGCGAAACTGTTTCGACATTCGCCAGGTTCGCACTTATATCCTTTCTTGCAATAAAACAAATTCATTTGAGAGAGATGCAGTTTACCTTTGTTCAGATTTTCCCTAAAAGTTCAATTTTTACTTCCACGCGTCGTTGAACCATTTAAAGCGTTCATTTCGTAGATTAAATTCAAGGACTGCATTCACAAGATTTTATAAACTTCAATTCCCAAACATTAGATGACATTTTTTCCATAGGCAGTAAAATCAACGATTTCGAGTTTTAGATTATAATTTTCACCTTCGTTCAATTCTTTCATCTCTAGTACTTCGAAAACATTTGGATAAAACAGCAACAGCGACCATACATATCATAGTTAGAATACAATGCAAGAAGTGCGCATCGAGAAATATAGAATCGGGTTAGTACATTTAAGTTTGTACTTTGAAATATATACTTTCTGACGCTGCTTTATCACAATTTATCAAAATGCTCTTTTTTAAATACAACAGATAAAACAATGTGACAAAAATGAAAATGTAACCATTATAAAGAAACTACTTTAAAACTCGAAATTCTTGGAAGCATTGCCTATGACGGCTTAATAATTAATTTTAAAATATAAAAAACTTTGCACGCATTTATAGAAACCAAAAGAATTTAAATAAGAGTAAATTTGAATAGGAAAGAAATGGCTAAAACTACAGATCAAATAGACCACAACATTTTGATAGTTAAACGATGCTTACAATATAGGAAGTACAACTAGTACTTGACATAAAAAGGGAAAAGAAATGATAACCCCAGAAGAAAAACTGGGATACAGATCAGAACCAGGCTCTCTGCTTTGGTGCACGGACACTTCTTCACCAGATTCACAGAGAGAATAGTAGCAAAACAAAACTTCGCCATCTATCGTCGGGAAATTCAACCAGAAATAGATCCTGTCAAAAAGGCGTTGGAACTGATAAGCCAATGCCCACGACAGTCGCCCGTCTCACCATCCAAGACTTGCTATTCCATCGCACATCATGCAGCATCCACCTTGTGAACCTACACACATATTTCCAAATTTGAGACTGAAAATTTGGCATTCTATAAATATTGGAAAACAAACGTGGAACAAAAAAGACATTTAAATGCTAAAATGTCTTAGCTAACAGACTAAGGATTTGCTTTTATGTTATGTGTGGATTACCTTCGATAAAGAAATAAATGCATAGAAATCATTCTGAGAGATCAGTCCTAAATTCCTGGAAAATAAATCCATTGAAAACAGATTGACCCGATAACACGCGATGAGGAGGACTTTTAATAGCTTTTGATTCAATTCATCCATGCCACACTCTCGGTATTCTCATTCTCCCTCCCACTCAGAAAACGAAACATACAGACCATTGCAGTTCATCTTCTTCAAAATCCCCTCCACTGTAGCTTTCATCTTCTAGTTTCCTAAAAGCCATTTCACCATTACTTGGCTGGAAGCAATGCATTATGAAAATTCCTACTACTTTGCATCTTTCCCGAGGATTTTAATTCGCATCATCCCATTCTCGGTTGTTCTTATTCAAATTAGAGTTTCTAAAACTTCGATCAATTAGATTTTATCAATAATAATCTGGTCATTCCCAATACAAGCTCGCCAACGCATATCACCCATCTTCTTCGTTTCTTAATTGATCGCTTCATTGTCAGTGCAGATATATACTAATCTTTTAATTTTACTTTCTTCGTTCACTCCGGTTATCTTTTTCAACTCAATAATACTCATAAGGCGCCTGATGGCCGAATGGCTGTCACTTTGGTGCTAGGTGCCACAGGGTTCGAGTTCAGCGGATGCTTGTGGTGGTTCGGAATCCACTTTGATTTTTAGTGTTTGAATCCACTTAAACCTTTTAGGTCTAATATGACTGTAGAGCATTGAGCCCAGGCTGACAATCTTACCCTTTATAAAAAAAGGAACCATCTCCTAGCTCTAAATCTGCCAGTAGGCAGACGGCTTGGCACATCATGCTGCTGTTGCGCCAATCAGGATGAATACAACTCAAAACTCTTGCAGACACAATTAAAGATGACCTAAAATTCTTATTAGTTTACCGGAGCAACTAAATGCCATATGAATTTAATTCA
>BPLR01015196.1:0-104623 GCA_021605095.1 Caerostris extrusa
CCCCGAGTCCCTGCCCAGAAGTTGCCAGTGCTCAATGTGCCTTCTAGTGGCTTCCGCGTGGTTGTAAGTGTTCCCAGAACTTACCTTTAAACCGTGTTCTGCCCAACTATGTCCTATAAAATTATGAGGTCTCTCAGAATCAAATACATAGTAATGAACTTCAAAATAAAAATCTGTGGAATTTATCTTGGAAGAAGAATATAAACATAGGAAACCAACAGAGTAGTGATATACGCTCACAACACTAGAAAAGAGGTAAAAATGTACAAAAGAAAAAATTACCTACAAGCGCTTGTAAAGCCTCTAAAGTGAAAATAATCGCATGGTGCTAAAGGTGGCACAAAGCGGAGTTATTCACTTATTTTTTAGCGGTAGAATTGAGACTGACTATTCTGGAATGTATGCACCATTGAAAGCGGTCCTCGAGTAAACCTTGGAATGCCCAGAAGTGTCATCTCGTGTTTCGCGTAAACGATCTTTCCAAGAGATAAAATGCAGTGATGCGCCGCAGCAATAATGCCCTGAGTTGCAAAGTCGAATTAGGAATCGTATTTGCTAAGCTGGTCGCCAAAAGAAATGAGGAAATGATATAACGTATCCGTCCTGTCAGCCTCGTCAAAGATAAGTTTGGCAGACCGTAAAAGCAGATTGTTAGTCATGATTGTCTGTGTCACTCCTGTCAGATGTCCCACTCGTCGCAACCATCGAATGCTCTCAGATTAACTGTGCCAGAGTATATGGGCTGTGGAGCTGGCCCCGCACAGTGGTGCTCCTGGAAAGATGTTTTCTGACAGTCCGGTGGAGCCTGCAGTCTCTCCGATGCCCTCGCCGGATCAAGGTGGCGCCGGGCACCGCCGGTCACTCAAGGGAACACCACGAACCGAGCCACCGGCGTGTGCATGGCACGCTCATGAAACATTCTTTGTCCAGAACTGGATCCGGCCAACTCAGTACGGAACTATTTATGTCGCTGTCTGATTTGACAAACATTCTGAACAATATAATGAGCTTGAGGTTTCAAGTTACGGGTGCTGAATACTTCAAGTTTTATGGATTAGAGGCCAACCCGTCCTCAATGTGCAAATATCGTATTGAATGCCCTCCTCACTGGAGGAGTAACACCCGGTGGATCGGTTGCCGTAGCATGTGGCTCATCGATCGAATGGCAATAGCGCGTGATAAGGGTATTGGTCGATTGAATCGCCAGCCGTCGCAACCTCCTACCTTTGTCAACCTGGAAATTCTTGAAAAGCATTGTTGATATGTGGCCCCCAAGATCGAAACGATAATTCCGGATGCTCAGCGTTCGGGGTGCTGTGGCGCCCGTATTGCATCGTCCTGGCATATACATAGCTAATCCATCATACTGGTCCTTTGAAGTTATACTGTTTTTATAGTTCTTTGGAAATTTTGTCTTAGTAAAAACGTAACTTTTATTAATTATGTCAAACATATGGGCATCCGCTCTCATCTCTTGTTTCCACGAATATATCATAAATAAGTCAACTGTTTCAAGCCTGTTCCCTTCTTGCCCGAACTTATTATTCCAGAGCATATGAGCGGTTGAAGCTCCTGTAGGTGTTATGGCTTCGACAACCCCATCCCTTGCAAGAAACCCCTCTCTTGTCTCCTAGCCCGGTGCCAGAACTGCTTGCTGCGTTTGTTATCAAGGAGCCCTTAGGTGTTTTACTGAGTTACTCCCTATGTTTGGGAATGATGGGACTGATTGCTCTTTGATGCCTGGCGCATATCGCAAGAGAATCGGGTCTCATGGTTTCGTTAGGTGGTTCCAAATCATTGGAAATATCCTACGTTACCAGAAACCCTCGGAAGCACTCCTGAGGTTGAGCTGCCTGTAGCTGGCTGGATGCCCCTGGGCTTACTCCCAGCCCTCGAAAACTGTTGGGGTAGTCATAGCCTTGACCGCAATAGGCTGCTGAGCTTGGCCGAAGAAGTTTTTTACTTAAAATAACATAAAGGGACTCAGCCATGCAATCAAACAAAATAACGGATATGAGCCCCTGGCCTCAGCAAACAATGCTGCAGATCATTTTTTGTGATAAAAATTCTTGTCTCAAGGTGCAAATGATTATTTTTTAATTTTCATAAGAAAATGATAAAACAATGTTCGTTCCTCAGCCCCGAGGAAGTGAAACCAGCTTACCTGAAGCCGCAGTGGGCCTTATTTGCCAGGAGAAAAATCTCCTGAAAACAGGGTTTCATTAAGCTCTCAAGAAAACTGAAGCCGGATTAAAAACTGCACAGCAAAGGGTAGCAGTCGAGTGGTTCCACTGTATTTGCTTGAGAAAAAAGTCTCCCTTTTGTCTCGTTTGGTAAACACGGCAAAAGTTAGTCTCTAATAAAATAATGTAAGCTAATGTTGATGAAATCTTGAAGCCCCGAATGTTATCTTGGAAAATCAAGGTCTATCTAAAAAATGAGTGACAAATAATTAAAAAAAAATTTTTCTTTTTCCTTACCTTGCTAAAAGTCAGGAATGGAATTTTGTGTTAAACTCCTTAATGTTAACGTAACCTTGTTGGAAGAAAAAAAGAGGAATAAAATATTTTTTTTTCTTCGACAGAGAAAGAAAATTATTTGAAAACAGTAAAGTCTATAGCCTCGGAAGACAGGGAAAGAGTTTTATTTTTAGCCGAAACGCGTGATATCTTATATTATTCATTTTTTAGCCTTCAAAAATCTGCCCCCTATTTCCTTGCTCTCAGTACACGTGGTTAATGCAAATGAAGCTTCAGTCGCCAACTGGGGAGCTGGTGTCGAGTAATCGAAATAGAGTAACTCCAGTTTCCTAAACATTATAAATCTTGTTTGCGGGTCAATAGCTTATTATTGCGACATTTATTTGCTTTCATCTTTATTTATAATAATATAAATGGTTTTGTTATGATTAATTTTATCATCTCTTGACAATTTTTACTTTATAATGTATTTAAAATAATATTTCCTTTGTCTTTCCGCAAATAGTTGCGCTGTTTCTTTTTACTTGTGGCCAATACTTGGTTGCTTATTTGTGCCTTATAATTTGTTGTTGGAGTTATTATAATTTGGTTGTTATTTTAATTGTTTGTTATCATTCTTATTTGTAATAATAAAAAAGGGCTGAGGTTTTGTTTCCTTTCCTCAAATATCTATATAAATGAGTTACAGTCCCCATCCTGAGCAGGCCTTGCGTGCTGGATTGAATCTGAAGATAAAGTTTCTTGTAAGGTTTTTTGGTTTTGAATATTGTTTTTGCTTTTTTGATACGATGAAGAATAATGATGCATAGACGAAAGTTTTATTTCTTTTATTAAACATGGAAAAACAATTGAGCCAATAAAGCCTCTGATACTCGAAATATAAAATGCAAGATAGGGAGTTGCACCATATTCTGGAATGGATTATCAACCTTTTCAAAAAGTGACAACCTCAAAAAAAAATAGAAAGGTGGCCTGAGTATTGGGAGGAATGCAGCCCTGTATCTTACAAAAGGATTATTTGGTTGGAAGTAAATGCCAGTTACAATAATGCCAAAGAAGGAGAAAAAAATGGGAATATGCCAAAGATTTGGAGGAGTCTTTACAGCTGCGTGTATGCTGAAGAAAAAGTAAAAGCATATATTTATTATTATGAATAAAAATTACAAATAAATAACTGACTTCATTGGCGGGTTTTAAACAGGAAAAATAGCCGGTATGATAATAAGTCAGCTACAGTTATAAATGAATAGACTATGACGCAATAGAGGCTTCTGCAAAACCGAATGTGAACCTTCAGTTTACACCTCAACACCGTAGTCCAAGCATTCTTGAAAGCGTACTCGAAACCTTTCATTTTCTTTGTTTACAGTGGTCGCCTTGCTACTGAAGCAAAAATGAGTTGGCCTTCTTTTGGACACCTGAAAAAATATTAATAAAAGGTGTGACGCTTTTCACCCTCACGTCGCTCCTTTACAATCTTCAGGCTTTCACTGGCACTCAGCTTCTTTGTCATTGTTTCTCCTCTCTCGGCGACACCGTGTTTCAATGTTAAAAGTATTATTTGTCAATCCATTTTCAGTGTAGCGGATTTTAGATGCTCCAGGTCTCAGGAGGCTCTCACATCGTATCTGTTAATGTGTTGCTCATTTAAATTCTCTTCTGCTGTGTTTACACCAAAAACAGGAGGAGGCGTTTGTTTTTCAAGCAAATGCGATGGAATGCTGGACTCTTTCTGATTGAAATCCTATTGAGTTCTGACCGGCTTTCGCTCGTCTTCAGCTATCATCAATTCTTTCAGAGAGATTTCTTTCTCACGATGTAATGAACTGCTACGTACGCGTAATAGTCCACGTTTCGGCGCCCATTTCCGAAAAGAAAGATCGAGGTAATGCCTCTTGTCAGTGCTTTTCCTTTTGGCGAAAATAAAGCAACGATGACCTGCCTGCCGTGCTCTTTTTGGAACGGAATTTACTTTTTTGTGTGTCACTAAAGCACCGATCACAGTATTTGCAAAATGATTAAGTATACCAATTGAGTTTTGTTTAAGTTAGCATGGCTGATTGTATCTGTAGTTTTTAATTTAAAAACGCTTCTTCTTCATTGGAGCAACAGACCCTAGTGGGCATGTGCTAGTTTAAATGTTTGAAAGTTTATAGTAATGGATCTCGGAAACCTAGATCTCTTGACACACTTATACAGATGCTTCGGGATTTAAAAAGGGTGGAAATTCTTATCGCAATGTTTAAGAGATTGTCATCACTCTGTACTTCTTCGACTATTCTTATGTTTTGATTTTCAAAATACTACTGTCCTCGATAAACTCAGAGTTCGGCCATGCGCACAATAGATTCGGTGCATTAAACAGGTGCATCACAAAAGCGAAGTTGGCAATATGGCCTAAAAGAGAGAGAGGGAACAGAGTTTTCTTTTCAAGCACTGAGTTTCTTATGCTGTTTATGTGCAATACTGAGGAAAAGTTGAAACTAAATCATTCTACTACTCTAAATAAAAAATAATTAATTATTAATTATAATAAATAGGAAAATTAAATAAATAAACAAATTAATAAATAAATTAACAATTAATAATAGTAAATAAATAGGGTAAAAACAACACAACAAATAATAATATAGTATATAATTATTATTATGAATAGTTTTATGGTACAGTAAGAAAACTGGATAGAGCTCAAGCATGCAATCTACTCGAATCTATTAATGCCTAGTGACTGCAAGCATATCTTCACTACACGCTCATGTTTAAGTGAGAGCCGCGAAAAAATTTAATGAAAAGTGATAGCGTTCCACTGCCCGTCGTTCCTTTACAATCAGTTTCAGGCTTCTCGAGAGCTGTCATTTTTTCGTCTTTTTTCTTCTTTACCGTACGACACTATGCCAACAAAGCTGTACTGATTAACATTAAATCCTTTAACGTAGAAACGCGTTCCCGCCTTTTAAGCTTAAGCAAAAAGAAAAAGTCTTCTATTATTATGTATCACCTCGTGTTTTTTAACACAGAAGAATTTTGAACCGCTCATCCAGGCCTTTAAAAGTACTCTCATCGACGTTAATGCTCTATTGTTTATTGTAAAATTCTTGCTGTGCCCACGAAACAGAAAAATAGGGAAGCTCTCCCTCAAGCTAAACGCGATGGAATGCCTCGATCTCCTTTTCTGCTCGTCTCTATCGATTTTTAATCAGTTTCCTCTTTCTTTCCGACTTAATCTACTATTTTTCAGAGAGGCCTTTTTCTTGCACGATAGCCTGAAAACGCGCTGGCAGTGTACGGCGGTATCAATTTCTGAAAGATATCGAGTCATAATGTTTTGATCAGTGATTTTCTTTTATGAAATCAACAATTGTCATTTGCTGTACTCTCGAAGGGTACCTTTTTATTTTGTAGTGTCACTAAAACCGATTGGGCAGTATTTGTAAAAAGATTAAGATAACGGATTATCTTTGTTTAAGAGACACATGGCCGATCAGCGACTACGTAATTTTAATTTAAAGCTCCTTCTTTCATTAGCGCCAAGCGTAGCCTCCAAGTTGAAGCCGTGTTAGTCGAAACGTTTGAATGCAACAATAGATTGGGAGAAATGATTTTGACAGTTAGCACAGATGCTTGATTTAGCGTGCAGAATTCTTATTATGATGTGTCAGAGAATCATCATTTGTTTTGTACCTTTTTACTCGACTTGCCCTTCTGCGCCTGTGATTCTCCAAACTAACTTTGTCCCCGATGAAAATCCCGCTTCTGTGCAAATTCAGCATTAGGAGCATCACAAAAGCCGAGTTACACAGTGCGTAAAGAGAGAAAAGAGAGGAGGATATTTTTCAAGCTACCTGATTTCTTAATATTGTTTATGTAATAATAGAGCTGAAGAAAAGTAAAACGTATATATTTTGCTGGTTATAAAAAATTGCTAAATAAATGATACAGTAAGAATAAATAAAATATTAAAATAAATAATATTGAGTAGCTAATAAAATATTAAGTTATAAATGAGTCTACATGTACAAAACTGGATAGGTATAATGCCAAGAGCTATACAACTGAGCAGCCTCAAATCAACACCGGGAATATTTTTTTTAGGATTGATTTCTTAATATAATGGATAATATTGAAGAAAAGTAAAAATATTTTTTTATTATTATTAATAAACAAGTAAGTAATTATTAATAATAAATAAATATAAAAATAAGTAATAAAAATAAGAATAATATAACAGTAAATATTATATAAATAAAAATTTCTGTATAATATTTAAAAAAGCTGGTTATCTTGGTTTAATGAACATTGAGAATATATTTTTTCAAGTATTCATTTCTTAATATTTATGTATACTATTAAAGAAAAGTAAAAAAAATATTATTTATAAATATTATTATATAAAAAAGTAATTATAAAAATATAAAAAAATAAATAAACATTTATGTATAATATTTACAAAACTGGATACCTTCAGTTACAATCAATACCAGATCTAATGATGTTTTTTCTTTCTTTCTAATGCAGCTGGCAAACACTTAGACAACTCGTCTTGATTGCCTTAAGGCAAGCGCTGCACAGACGTTACCACTTTGCATTACCCAGGGGCACGTGTCACTTGGAAGATGCCCACGGACGCGGAGTAAAAAATGCCCCCGCAATGTTCTACGATCCTATTAGACCGGGGATCTACGGTTTAAAGTAGATTCCGAACCACTACAGCATTCATGGCACCGCCGGGACTCGAACCCGAAACCTATGGTCCGAGTGCCGCAGCGTTGGAATCCACTCGGCCATTCAGGCCCCAACTCTACTAATGTTTAGTGCATGAAACTTCATTTTTTGTTACATTAGCTGAAACAAAAAAATGAGGTTCATTTTTTGAGACCTGCAAAAAAATTAATAAAAAGTGTCACGTTTTACCTCACGTCGCACCTTACAATCATCAGGCTTCACTTTTTTTTAAATATTTTCGTCATTTTTTTCTCTGCCTACGACACTGTCAACAAGTGACTGATTAACATTAGAATTTTAACGCACAAACCCATTTCTGCCTTTTCTTGCCTAAAAGGGAAAAAAAATGGGGTTTTCTTTTGTTATTTGTCATCCCTTTTTTTAACGTAGGAGAATTTTTTATATGCTTTTTTATTCCTGCCTTAAAATTTCCCATCAACGTTAATGCATTGTTTATTAAAATTCTTTTGCTGTGTTTACCAGACAGAAAAAGAAGGCATTTTTTTTCCTTCAAACAAATGCAATGGAATGCCTCGACTCTTTCTGCTGCCTGTCTTATTGATTTTAATCAGCTTCGTTTTCTTGAGCTTAATTAAATTATTTTTTTTCAGAAATTTTTTCCTTACGACAAAATGAATCACGTTACACGTAATAAATTAATAGTTTCGGTATCAATTTCCGAAAGATTGAGGTAATGTTTTTATTAGTGTGTGTGTTTTATGAAAATAAACAATGATCATTTGTTGCACTTTTTGGAAAAGAATTTTTTTGTGTGTGTGTGTCACTAAAAATTGATTAACAGTATTTGTAAAAAGATTAAGATGTCGATTAATTTGTTTCTGTTAACATGTCTCTTTGCATGATTAATTTTAATTGAAAACTTCTTCATTGGCGCTACAGCTCCATGGTGGGCCAATGCAGTTTGCCATCTGGCAGATTTCGCGACAGAAGATGTTTTCTTTGCGAGGGGTAGGGTTGACAGCCCTGCGCCCTAACGCTCTACAGGCGTATTAGAACGAGACCTATTTTTTAAAAATGGATTCCGAGCCTCTACAAACATCCATGGCCCTGCCGGGACTCGAACCCTGTGGTACCGAGCGCCAGCCACTCGGCCATTCAGACCCCATATAAACTTGAAGTAACATAGTATACACAGTCCAGTCACATGAATGTGGCCACCTGTCAAAAGCCAGACTATACACTTTTGTATATTCTGGCTTTAAGTGCAGTGTGGAATGTGGTATTAAGTGGTATTCTTTATATACACTCCACTGTAATGTGCTGCCACCTGCCTTTTGTGATTGGTTATTTCACGTTGACGTCGAAGGTAGGTGGTGGTCACATTAATGTGACTGACTGTGCATTATATATTAATTTTACATAGAAAGATTTTTGTACTTTGTAATAGGTTTAGCTTTATCCAACACTCACATGTGGATCATATTATACTGACTGAATATACGGTGTAAGCACCATAAAACTGAAAAACAAACACCATCAAATCCCACATTTTTCAAACCTGTAAATCAAACACACTCTCAATTGAGTTTGTCCTCGATTGCGTCCATTACCTAAATTGGGAATAGGATATTAGTATTAGGTACCATTTAGGGCATATAACAGGCTTTTTTGAGAGGTCAATTTCGTTAGTTGAATAAGAAATACTTAAGAACTATCGTTTATTTAGTTACTAACTGCTTATCTTGGATTTGCCAGGTATTTATTGTTTCAACATTTAGTCAGACATAAGAACGAAAAACCGAAGAATAAATGTAGTGAAAAATTGAAGTAATTTTATACACAGGTATTTAAAATATAAGTTAGTTTGGTTTTGTTTTTCGCTCTACGATCATCTTTGCACGCTTTGGGCTAAATAAACCGGGAACTTCTGTCTAACGTGGATTCCATATCACTAACAAACATCCAGGCCACCGCCAGATTCGAACCTGCAGCCTGTGGTACCAAAGCCAGACCACTAGCCTTTTTAGTCATCAGGCGGCTAAAAATATAGAAGCAGTATGCAAATTATAAAATTAAAAAAAATTCAAGTTTCTGATAATATTAATCAAACTCAAAACTTGAATATTAATCTAAACTCAAAACCTGATTGTAAACCAGAATCAGCATTAAACAAGGTGCAGCATAAAAGCTCAGTTTCCCAAAAGAGGGTAAAAGTGGAATATTTTTTCAAGGACTGATTGCTTAATACACTACTGGCCATTAAAATTGCTACACCAGGAAGAAAGGCAGATAACAAAATGATAATTATTGGACAAATATATTACAATAGAAATAACAAGTGATTAAATTTTCAAGAAATTTGGGTGTATAGATCCTGAGAAATCAGTATGCAGAACAACCACCTCTGACAGTAATAGCAGCACTTATACGCCTGGGCATTGAGTCAAACAGAGATTGAATGGCATGTACAGGTACGGATGCCCATGCAGCTTAAACACGATGCCACAGCTCATCAACCGTAGTGACTGGCATATGGTGACGAGCCAGTCGCTCGGCAATCGTGGACCAGACGTTTTCTATTGGCGAGATCTGGCGAACGTGCAGGCCAGGGCAACAGCCGAACATTTTTCGTATCAAGGAAGGTCCATACAATACCGGCAACATGCGGTCGTGCATTATCCTGCTGAAACCTGGGGTTTCGTAGGGCTCGAATAAAGGGTAGAGCGACGGGTCATAACACACCAGAAATGTAACGCGTACTGTTCAAAGTGCCGTCAATGCGAACAAGAGGTGACCGAGACGTGTATCCAATAGCACCAGATACCATCACGACAGGTGATGGGCCACCATGACGATGATGAATGCACGCTGCCAATGTGCGTTCACCACGATGCCGCCAAATACGAATGCGACCATCTTGATGATGTGAACAGAACCTGGAAAAATGATGTCTCGCCATTCGTGCTCCCTGATTCGTCGTTGATCACACGATTGAAAACGCTTCTGTCTGTGATGCAGCGTCAAGGTAGCCGCAGCCATGGTCTCCGTGCTGAGAGTCCATGCTGCTGCAAACGTCGTCGAACTGTTCGTGCAGACACTTGCTGTCTTGCGAACTACCCCAATTCTTGACTCAGGACTCGTGACGTGGCTGCACGATTCCTTAAGGCAAGCGGTTAACATGCCTGTCTTCTCGGCTGCTAGTGATAGAGGGATAGGGGGATAGATGTTGTACAAGATAGAAATGCACAAAAGAAGTACTTTCTTAGTTTTAAAAAAAGTAATTTCTATAACAACATCTTCAATGTTATTGATAGAGACCTTTGCTAAAGCGTTTGATGAATTGTTTGACACCAAAGACTGTTAACCGCTTGCCTTAAGGGATCATAATTAAATAATTAAAGGCTTTTAGTTTGATTTGTCACTCTAGGGTCATTTTGTACACACACTTTATGTTAATTAGGCCGGGATCAACAGTTTAACGTGGATTCATCAGCTCACAAACGCCCTTGTCATCGCCAGGATTCAAACCTGAAGCCTGGGGTACTAAAGGTCAGAACGTTAGCCAATTGGCCATCAGGTCGCAAATCAAACAATGTTTGGTTTGGTTTGTCGCTATACGATCATCTTTTTGCACACGAGGACCAAACAGACAAGTTTAACAGGGATTCCAACCCCTCCGAAATATTCACGCCACCGCCATTATACGAACTTGAAGCCTGTGGTATCAAAAGCTAGAGCGTCAACCAGTTGGCCATCAAGCCTTACAATACATAACACACAACAACAAGAAAGTTATATCACGCAATGGCCAAAATCGAGACGAATATTTTGTATTTACTTCAAAATGAATCATAAAAATACATCTCCGCCTGAGATTAAAGATCAAGAGAACCAGACCCATCCATAAATATCTGATGGAAATCATCAGACCCGCGCGAGGAAGGCATCAGCTGGGCCCTTCCTCGAAGATACAAGGCGGGGAAGAACCACTAAAATATTCATGACATGCAATGGATCTTCGAGAAAAAATAGACTCGCCAAGTAATAGGATGCATCGATCCTTATTCGAAGAGACCCCTTGAAGAAGACCCTGTTGGGGAGGAGAGAAGAACTTTGAGGAAGGTAATAAGGAAGCATATTTTACTAAGTTATTTTTCCGTGACTCTTAGAAGATTCAAGTTTACTGATGTAATACACGATTCTTTGATAAGAGCTGTTTTGCATTACATTTTTTAACATTATGATATTAAAGTGAATACGTTTTATGGATGGCTGCTTTGAGAAAAAAGGTAATGGTAAAGGTAAAAAGTAAAAGCGTGATTGTTATAATAAAAGTTGATAATTAAAAAATAAGAACGGATTTTTAGATGTTGTCGTTTAGTCTATTTTTTTTTAACAATGCAAAATGGAAAAAAATCAAAATTTTTGTTATCAATCAGCATTATAAAGAAAGCAAAAATTGAAACTTAGATGTTATCGAACTGTATGTTGTTATTTTTGAATGTCGTATACTTTGACTTGAGGTCATTCTACTAGACTTGTTTTGGTTTGATTTGTCGCTCTACGGTCATTTTGTGCACACTGAACAGGGATCTACAGTTTATCGTGGATTCCAAACCACTAATAAACATCCATTCCGCCGCCAGGGGGAATAGCAGCTACATTCCTGAAGATAGTTACTGCAATTAACGCTCATAGCGGATTTAAACCTGGGCCTTCTGCTAACTAATCGCAGTGTATTGGTGAACCTCAGTGAGCCTTGTCCACTGATGATGTATGTATGTCACGAATAGCCCACCGACGTTTGATGATGAAGGGTATTGTCTTCTGGGAGGACTTAGAAGTGATTGCATGTCGAACAAGAGGAAATTCAAAGACGATTTATATACATTTTAACAATAGCCGTCGAAGCTCTCCGTTTCTGAAAACAGTAACTGCAACAGACGCCGGCAATGGAATGGAACCAGAGCCTTTATGTACACTATCTGAGCACGTTATCGAATTGGACAAGCTAGTGGCATAGACATGTGGCTCTATTTTACATAACTACCATTTATTAATATCTGATATTACAATTTTTCATTCAAAATCAAACATGTAGACATCAGCGTATAACACAATTGCAAGAAAGTTATATCACGCAAATGTCAAATCGAGACGAATATTTTGTATTTACTTCAAAATGAATCATAAAAAATACATCTCCGCCCGAGATTAAAGATCAAGAGAACCAGACCCATCCATAAATATCTGATGGAAATCATCAGACCCGAGCGAGGAAGGCATCAGCTGGGCCCCTCCTCGAAGATACAAGGCGGGGGTGGAACCTTAAAATATTCATGACATGCAATGGATCTTCTGGAAAAAAATAGACTCGGAAAGTAATAGGATGCATCGATCCTTATTCGAAAAGAACCCTTGAAGAAGACCTTGTTGGGGAGGAGAGAAGAACTTTGGAAGAAGGTAATAAGGAAGCATATTTTACTAACTTATTTTCTTTCGTGACTCTTAGAAGAAGCAAGTTTACTGATGTAATACACGATTCTTTGATAAAAAGCTGTTTTGCATTACATTTTTTAACATTATGATACTTGAAAACATTTTATAGATGCCTGCTTTTAGAAAAATGGATAACAAACGCAGTTGTTATAATAAAAGTCAGTCGATAATTAAAAATAAAAATGGATTTTTTGATGTTGTCGTTTAGTCTATTTTTTAACTACACGAAATGGAAAAAAAATTCACTTTTTTATCATCATAAAACATGACAATTAAAGCAAAAAAAATTGGGCTTAGATGTTATTTAATCGTATGTTGTTATTTTTGAATGACATTGACTTGAGGTTAACCACTAGAGAGGACTCATGTCCTAATGCTCGAGACCATCTGTAGGAATTTACGGTTTTATTGTCCCCATCTCCAGCTCAAATAGCGGCCTGGTTGCCAAGTGGCTAGGGCTCTGGCCTTTGATACCACAGGCCTCAGGTTAGAATCCTGGCAGTAGCTTGGATGTTTGTTGGTGGTTCGGAAATCACTTTAAACTGTAGGTCCCAGTCTACCTAGCCTTCGTGTGCACAAAATGACCACAGAGCGACAAACCAAATTAGCGTAAATATGGAAACTTTCGATTTGACTTCGATTGTTTGGGTTTCAAAGCTGAATCCAAGATTCTTAATTACCAGAACATTCTTATCAGAAATTAATTTATTTAATTATTTCCGAACCACTAACAAACATCCATGCCACCGCTAGAATTCAAACCTGAAGCCTGTGGTACCAACGGCCAGAGCGTTAAGCTATTAGGCATCAAGATGGGACTCAAGCTGACACCACGTAAATCATCGGCATACATGAGTGACTTTTTCATATAGATCTATAAGCTAACTAAGAAGCCTGTTTTTCAAATAATTTGTGCTAGGACTAGAACTGATCGAATTTCTTCCTGAACATTTATTCCTAAAACATTTGAGAGCATGTGTAGCGTCTTTCTGTAAGAGCGGATACAGTAAATTAAATATAAGATATTTTTGTGTTATTCCTTTTCTTGTTAATAATTGTCGCAATAATCGCGTTAATAATCTAACAATTCCTGGCAATACAACTAATTATATATATTAAATATATTATAATTAAATGTATTATATTTATATTTACAATGGGGGCAAACTTGGATCCACCTCCCCGTGGTGCCCCCTGGTAACGTCACTTAAGACGGCCAAGAGATCCATACATCTCCGCGGGTGTTTTCGAACACGTTCTATAGCGTGACCGTTGATGCCTTGGAGTACAACAAGCCCAGTTGAGGGCAGCCAAAGGCGGTGGGGGTGTTGTACTTATTACATATCACCCTATCCGTGGAGCCGGATAAGGCGGAATCCTGGTAGCCCTGAGTTGGTTCTGTCTGCGCTTCTGGTCCTGCAGTTTTCCGTAAGCCTTCGGGCAGGTCGGGTGAAATCTATTGAATTTATATTTACATTAAAATTTTATTAAATATTATCATTATCAATAAAATATATTTAGCATTATCAAATTATATAATAATGAAAGCAAAAACTGACGTATGTTATTATTTTTGAGTGCCGGATACTTTGCCTTGAGGTCATCCCACTCGTCTTGGGGTTAATCATTAGAAAGGACTCATATAATAATTTTCGAGAACAACGAAAGGAATTTACCGTTTTATTGCCCTATCTCCAGAATAAATATGGGAACTTTCGATTCGACTTCGACAGTGTGTTACGCTTTATTTGTGTCATGAATATGTATTCCCTCTCCTTTTTAAATAAGGCATCGAAAGGTTTCGAACCTGACTAATTAGTTAATGTTATTGGTGATCTAAAAGTTATTGAGATACTCTACTGTAGAAATTCTTTTGTATTTGATAAAATGAGTAATGATTTAATGGTTATATTATTATTAATGGTTAGTGCAGAATTGGTTATTGCTGTATTTTAGTGTATTTTAATGAATTGGGTGTTAGTGTAGGAATCTCTCTTTTAATCTAGTTATCATTATATTATTTTTATTTTAAGTAAAAGCACCCCACTAATCTAATCAGACATTCATGCAATCTAATGGTGCAACCATGCAATCTAATACTGACATCATTACAATCCAACATCCTAATCTACTCCCAATATAATCCAACATCTCTATTCAATCCCAATCTAATCTAAAATCTCTATCTAATTCGATGTTCATACATTTTAAAATGATATACATACAATCTAATTCTTCTCCATGCAATCTAATCCGACATCTACACAATCGTATATAAAAAATTTTAATGCAAAAATATTTATTTCCAGAACCATGAATTCTAAATCTAATCCTACGAATATTTCTTCTACAACTACGAATTTTAAATCTAATCCCACAAATATTTATTCTAAAACTACGAATTATAAATCTAATAATAAATATATCAAATTCCTATTGCTGGACTACTTAAGATAGTACAAGACGGATCTTTTGAGAATTTCCTGAAGTTTCAAACAAAAGAAAATGGAGTTAAAATTCATCCCATTCAATTCTAAATCCAAGCCTAGAAATATTTCATCAATAATTACGAATTCTAAATCTAATCCTATAAATATTTCTTCTACAAATACGACAGCTACAACTCTTCCTACAAATATTTTTCTACAGCTACGAATTATAAATCTAATCCTATATATATATCTTCCACAATTACGCATTCTAAATCCAATCCTAGAAATATTTTTCCACAACTACGAATTCTAAATCCAGTCCTACAAATATTTAGCCCTCAACTACAAATTCTAAATCTAATACTATACATAAATATCCTATTGCTGGGCTACTTAATATTGTACAAGAGGGAGAGAATTTCCTGAAGTTTCAAATGAAAGAAAAAGAAAACAAGGTTAAAATTCACCCCATTCAATTATAAATCCAGTCCTCCAAATGTTTCTTCCACATGTATGAATTCTAAATCCAATCTTAGAAATATATCTTCCATAACTACGAATTCTAAATCCAATAATACAAATATTTCTTCCATAAATACGAATTCTAAATCTAATCCTACAAATATTTTTTCCCACAAATGTGAATTCTAAATCAATTTTACAAGTATATCTTCCACAATTACGAATATTAAATCTAATCCTACAAATATTTATTCTAAAATTACGAATTCTAAATTTAATCCTACAAATATTTATTCTAAACTACGAATTCTAAATCCAGTCCTACAAATATTTATTCCAAAATTAAGAATTCTAAATCTATTACAATCTAACACTACATATAAATATCCAATTGAAGGACTACATAAGATTGTACAAGATGGATCTTTTAAAATTTTCCGCATTTTCAAACAAAAGAAAAATAAAATAGGGTAAAATTCACCACATGTGTACACTTACTAGTTCGCTTTTATACCAAAATGCAGACTTCATTTTTAAAATAACCTCAAATGATGCCCCAAAAAACAGTAATTAACTTCTAAAAAGAAAGGAAGGTAACAACAAAACACATAATATGGGGTTTCATTAATGTGACTTATCTAAAAACATTGTTTTGTTCTCTGCCGGAACTTATCCTAAAAAAACATTGTTTGGTCCCTGAAAAGACATTAATTTATTACGTGAAATGAAACTTATTCAACTTATATGAAGCAAGCCAGAAAAATAATTAATTTCTGCCAAGATAGGCCCATTCAATTCTACAAATGTTTCTTTCACAACTAAAAATTCTAAATCTAATTCTACAAATGTTTCTCCACAACTACGAATTTTAAATCAAATCTTACAAATTTTCTTCCACAACTACGAATTCTAAATCTAATTCTACATATATTTCTTCCACGTCTATGTATTCTAAATCTAATCTTACCAATATTTACTCCAGAACTGCAAATTCTAAATCCAATATTCTACAACAAAATTTATTCTAAATACTACAAATATTTATTCTAAATCTAATCCTACAAACGAATTCTAAATCTAATACTACATCTTATCTAATACTATCCTATTGCTGGATTACTTAAGAGTGTACAAGATAAATCTTTTGAGAATTTCCTGAGAAAAAAATAGGGTTAAATTCATCCCGTTCAATTCTCCTAAATCCAATCCTAGAAATATTTCTTCCGCAATTACGAATTCCAAATCTAATCCTACAAATATTTATTCTAAAACAACGAATTCTAAATCCAATTACAAATATTTCTTCCACAACTACGAATTCTCAATGTAATACTCAAGTATTTATTATTCTCATTATTCTGTTTATTCCAAAACTACGAATTCTAAATGTAATCCTCAAATATTTATTATTCTTTTTATTCCAAAACTACAAAATGTAAATATAATACAGTTTAATTCTAGGCACAAGTATCGTATTGCTGAATTATTTAAGATTGAACAAGATTGATCTTTTGAGAATATACTGAAGTTTCAAACGAAAGAAAAATAAAATAGGGTTAAAATTCACCACACGCTTTTACGCCGAAATGCAGACTTCATTTTAAAGTAACCTCAAATGATGCACCAAAAAAAGTTAATTAACTTCTGAAAAGAAAGGAAGGTAACAACAAAACACCTAATATGGGTTTTTCTTTACCGTGACTTATCCTAAAAAACATTGTTTGGTTCTTGAAAAGACATTAATTTATTACATGTAATGAAACTTATTCAACCTATATGAAGAAAGCCAGAAAAATAATTAATTTTCTGCCAAGATAGGCAACTGATTAAAATCTATTAAAGGAAACAGCTAAAAAGAGCAGGGACATTACATCGCATTTCTTTTTTTTTTTTTTTTAAATATAAGTTTTTGTGCGTGTTAAGTAAACAAAGCAGATGAAATTTTAATAAACAGCGCATTAACGTTGACATAAATTAGAAATGCGTGGTTTTAATGAAAAGAGACCAAAAAAAAACTTATCATCTCTAAAAAAAAAAATCTAACTCAAAGAAAAGAAAAGGTTTTTTTTTCTTTTCTAAAAGCTTGAAAGGTCATTTATAATAAATAATATTCTTGAACATTAATCAATGACTTTTCAACTTTTATTTTAAGAAAAGAAATTGATGTTAAAGTTTAGAGCCTGCATTTATTAAACTCATCAAAATGTTTTCTTCAGTGATTATATAAGAAATATTAATTTTATGATATATAATGAAACTATTGCAGTTTTATGTGTATGATGAATCCTTACGATTATGAATTGCGCATTGAGTATTTCCTGGAGTTTCAAATAAAAAGAAAAATAAAATGGGGTTAAAATTCATCCCATTCAATTCTAATTTCAATCCTAGAAATATTTCCCCCCACAACTACGATTTCTACATTCAATCCTACAAATATTTATACTAAAACTACAAATTCTAAATCTAATACTATATATGGACTTTTTCAACTTTTATTTTAAGAAAAGAAAATAGTGTTAAAGTGTGCAGCTTGCATTTATTAAACACAAGAAAATATTTTTTTTCAATGATTATAGTATATAACAAATATTAATTTTTTGTATATATATTGAAAGGCGTGATGGCCGAATGGCTAACGCTCTGGCGTTCGGTACCACAGGTATCGGGTTCAAATCCCGGCGTTACCATGGGTGTTTGTAGTGGTTCGGAATCCACTTTAAGCGGTAGGTCCCGGTCCTAATAAGAGCGTTGCGGGGGCTTTGTTACTCCGCGTCCGTGGCTTACCATCAAGTTACTGGGTAATGCAAAGTGAGTAACATCTGTGCAGCTCTTGCCTTAAGGCATACGAGACCAAGCTGTCTAAGTGTTTGCCAGCTGTATTACAACAAAAAAAAATGATATATATTTCAAGTAATTACAATTTTAATTGTATCATGCATCCTTAATATTATAATCACGCATTATGAATGTTTTTTTCATTATTGTATAGCAAATATTAATTTTATTATATACATTGAAATAATTTCAATTTTAATTGTATTATAAATCCTTTCGATTATGAATTACGCATAATAAAGATTTTTCAATGATTATGTAACGAATATTAATTTTATGATATTGTAATAATTGCAATTTTAATTTTATTATTATGAATCCTTATGATTAGGAATATATCCTTTGAGAATTTCCTGAAACAGGGTTAAAATTCCCTCCATTCAATTCTAAATCCAATCTTACAAATATATCTTTCACCACTGTGAATTCAAAATCCAATCCTACAAATATTTCTTCCACAAGTACGAATTTTAAATCCAATCCTACAAAGATATCTTCCACAACTATGAATTCTAAATCCAATCCTACAAATCCTTAAAATTCACCGCACACTTTTACGCCGAAATGCGGACTTCATTTTAAAATAACCTCAAATAATGCCCCCAAAAAAGTTAATTAACTTCTGAAAAGAAAGGAAGGTAACAACAAAACACCTAATATGGGGGTTTCTTTACCGTGACTTATCCTAAAAAACATTGTTTGGTTCTTGAAAAGACATTAATTTATTACGTGTAATGAAACTTATTCAACCTATATGAAGAAAGCCAGAAAAATAATTAATTTTCTGCCAAGATAGGCGACTGATTAAAATCTATTAAAGGAACAGCTAAAAAGAGCAGGGACATTACATCGTATTTCTTTTTTTTTAAAATATAAGTTTTTGTGCGTGTTAAGTAAACAGAACAGATGAAATTTTAATAAACAGCGCATTATCGTTGACATACATTAGAAATGCGTGGCTTTAATGAAAGAGACCAAAAAAAAACTTCTCATCTCTTAAAAAAAATCTAACCAAAGAAAAAGAAAAGGTTTTTTTTTCTTTACTAAAAAGCTTGAAAGGTCATTTATAATAAATAATATTCTTGAACATTAATCAATGACTTTTCAACTTTTATTTTAAGAAAAGAAAATGATGTTAAAGTTTATAGCTTGCATTTATTAAAGCACTAGGAAATATTTTCTTCAGTGATTATAGTATATAACAAATATTGATTTTATAATATATATTGAAATAATTTAAATTTTAATTGTATCATGAATCCTTACAATTATGAATGTCTACGTTTGTGAAGTATATTGAAATAGTGCAATTTTTTTATCATGAATCTTTATAATTATGAATATACGATTATGAATCCGAATTAGGAATGTTTTCTTCAATGATTATGTAGCAAATATTAATTTTTTTGATATATATTGAAATAATTGCAATTTTAATTGTATCATGAATTCTTAATTATGAATGTCTACGTTTATGAAGTATATTGAAATAATTGCAATTTTAATTTTATCATGAATCTTTTATAATTATGAATGTACGATTATGAATCACGAATTATGAATGTTTTCTTCAAGGATTATATAACAAATATTATTTTTATGATAAATATTTGCAATTTTAATTGTATTATGAATCCTTACAATTATAAATGTACGATTATGAATTACACATTATGAATGATTTCTTCAATGATTACATAAAAGATATTATTTTTATGATATATATTAAAATGATTGCAGTTTTAATTGCATCAGGAATCCTTACGATTATAAATGTTTACCATTATGTATCCACGTATTATAAATGTTCTATTCAATTATTATATGGCAAAAGTTAATTTTTATGATATGCATTGCAATAATTGCAATTTTAATTGTATGATGAATCTTTATACACATATTACTTATACTAGGTAACTAACTTCACGATATTTTTAGTGAAAAGTTACATTTATGAGAGAGTCACAAAACTACGGTGAAATTTACAACATTATTTTCATAAAAAACTTGAAAAGAGATAATGAGATGCCAATGTGTGTTTACCAAATTAGATTTGATGACTATGAAAAAAGAGTGAAAACAACTAAATAAAAAAATTCCTAAAGTGAACATGAATCAACCATTTCAAACAATATTGTTGTTTGTTATCCCACTTGGTTGACAGCAACATCTATACTAAGTCCATGAACCCGTTTGGTTTCATGATTGAAGGGAAAGGGGGCAGCTTCTGTTGTGATAGAGCACCCGTAGGAGAAGACTGACTTGGCTCCGTGACGCTTGCATCTGAGACCGTGACCTACGGCTTAAAATGGATTCTGAACCGTTACAAACAACGATGGTACCACCGGTACTTGAACCCGAAACTGTATATAGTACCCCGTGACTGTATGTAATGAGCTATGTAGCAAGAACCAGCGAGTGTTTCCTAGTTCCTGAATACAGTGGCTGTAACTCAGCTCACCAGCGGATTCAAACCTGAACCTAAACAACACTATCCATTGTAGACCACGCATCAGACAAATATTTTTATTAAAAAAATTACAAATATGGAGAAAAAATTCCATTAAAACGAAAGTGAAAGCAAAAACAAGGAATTTTTTTTTCTTTTTATAAGTAATTAATCTTGGCTCTCTGTAATTATACGTAATAACGAGTTATGTTGGATAAACGGGCAACCATGCTTTTTATAAATGTAAACCCAACGAATGAGGCTTCAAAAAGGCTACTATGAGTTAAAAAACATCGAGAAGCTACTGTGAGTTAAAAAAACTACTGTATGATTTTTATACCAGAAATGTACAGCCTTTATTAAAACTTAATTTTTTTTGTCTTCGAGAAACAGTTAATTAGATTCTAGAAGAGATGGAAAGATGAAAATAACAATATTTTTCTCCACATAAACCATTGTGTAAAGTAGTTGAGAGTTTTTTACCATCCATCGAGTATTTTTCTAGCATAGTTTTTCTGAAAACTATTATATAGTAGGATTTTTTTCCGCATAATGTATATCATTCTGTCTGATAGAGGGGGAAAAAACTAAAGAGTAATTATATAAGAAGAAATTTAGCTGATTAAAATCTATTAAGGAGACAAGCAACATAACGTCGCATTTTTTTTAAAAAAGCACTATCCGAAATATAGCAGGTTTTTTCTCTCTCTCTCACTTTGCAACCTAATGGTTAATGGCTAGCGTTCTGGCCTTGGAGACCACAGGCTTCAGGCTCGAATCCTGGTTTGGGCATGGGTGTTTGTTAGTGGTTCGGATCCATGTTAAACTGTAGATCCCGGTTCCCCCAATTACAATTTCTCACTGCAATGAAGACCATCCATACCCATATAGTACTTGCAATTTTCATAACATTGTTACACCTTAAAGTTCTAAGACATACTAAATTGTCGAACATATCTTTAAAATAAAATCCTTATTTTATACAGACTATGGCTTTCTGTCATCCAAAACCCAACATCCTAGCCACCAGGCTCTTTTAACTTTTTAATTTTTTTTTGATAAATATATCCAATAATAATTAACTGATGAAATTTTACAAAAAAAAACAAATTTTAATAGACTTTCTGCATTAAAATTTTCATGTTCCCAATATAGATGGTATTTTTGCATAAACACTGTTTTGTTCGCACAGACCAGAATAGACACTGGTATATTCACATGGACACTGGCAAAGACTAGCATAGACACTGGAATATTCTCACAGATATTGACATTGAACAACATAGACACTGGTATATTCGAATTGACACTGGAATATTCTCATAGATATTGACATTGAACAGCATAGACACTGGTATATTCGAATTGACACTGGCATAGACCAGCGTAGACATTGGTATATTCGCATACACACTGGTATATTCACATAGACACTGGTGATATTCGCATAGTCTAGTGGCACTGGCTAGTATTTTTTTTTCCCAATGCAGCTGTCAAACAGACATGGACGTCTTTGGATGCCTATAAAGGCTGCACCGATGTTACTCACTTTGCATTACCCAGGGGGCGCGTGTAACTTGATGGTAAGCCACGGACGCGGAGTAACAATGCCCCGTAGAGCTCTACGATCCTATTAGGACCAGGACCTACAGCTTAAAGTGGATTCCGAACCACTACAACACCCATGGGTAAAAGCAGGGATTTGAACCCGATACCTGTGGTACCGAACGCCAGAGCGCTAGCCATTAGGCCATCAGGCCCACATTGACTAGTATAGACACTGGTATATTCGCATAGACACTGACAAAGACCAGCATTAACACTGGTATACACTTCGTGTGTTGAGTTTCGAACCAAGGTTTACCAGTTGGAAAACAAAACACCCTTTTCAATATACCTATGTATGTCCTGCTTTCTTTAATTTTTATACTTCATTTATAGAAATTGGAATTCATTATATATTGCATAAAGAACAATATTTATTTATAAAAATGTAACATTGATGTCATTTTATTTTCACTAACGAACAAATAAACAAGAATATTTGCAAATATTTCCCATCATCCTACGAAGATCAAAGGTTTTAAAATGGAGACTTTTCCATAAATATCTGATGAAGCACTGGATTTTTCCTCAGAAAGAAGGACTTGGGCTAGTCATTCCAGTTTTAGCTTATCTGCAGTAAAAGAAAAAATTATTCATGACGTTCGTAGATATTTGAATGAAAAAAGATGACATAAACATATCAACTCAAAATAAAAAGATGACTGAAATTTACTTCAAAGGACGAAGAAGATATATCAAACATAGCGATCTTCGTTCAATGAGTTCTTTTATAACATGCAATATATTTTAACGAAATTATTTTCTAGATTCTTTTGTTGAGTGACTGTTTAATTAATTTATAGTTGTTAATTATTTAGAGTAGAAATCTTTTATGAAGGTAACTTGATTTATCTGCAAGTTGGCACGTAAAACCGGGGTCAGAGAGATAAGTCCATCTTCTAGAGAGTCTTCTATGATTTGATTTGTCGCTCTACGGTAATTTTATGCACACTTTAAGGTAATTAAACAGGGATCTATAGTTTAACGTGGATTCCAACATCCATGTCACCACCAGAATTCGAACCTAAATCACCAAAGGCTAGAGAGCTAGCCAAATGGCAAGCAGGCCGCAATCTTCTATGAGAGTGTAATGTATGATGAATGAAGGCTCCAATAAAACTCATCTATTTGTTAGCATTTTTAAAAGTGAGTAACAACCACTTCGTTATTCACCCTACGAATAATGAAATAAATTTAGTAAAATAATTCAGGCCTTTCAGGAATAACTGTTTCACATTTACGTGCAGTGTAGGCGAAACACTTCTCTCAGATATATTAACTGCCTCTGCTGCATTCCAAAAATAATCTATTGGTATTAATATTTATTTTATTATCCGGCATCAATATCATTGCTATTAAGCAAATAATGCCTGAGAAAAATGAAATTGAAAACTTTGGTGAAAATTAGTCACAATTAGCTAATAATTGTATATGATATAGCTAAATTTGCTACTTCAAAATATTTTTGTGAGATTTAAGTTTTCTTTAGCAATATTTTTGTTTACTGGACAGGTCTAGGGGGCCGAGTGAGTAGCTCACGGGGCCCCAGGTTTCAGGTTCGAGTCTCGGTGGTGCCATGGATATTTGTAGTGGTTCGGAATCCACTTCAAAACGTAATTGCCGGTTTAATATCTGTGGAGCATTAGACGTACGATTGACAACCCTATCCATTAAAAAGAAACATCCCCTGTCTCGAAATCTGCCAGTAGGCAGAAGCCCTTGGCCCCCAGGGGGTTGTTGCGTCAATGAAGAAGAAGAAGGGGGATAGATCCAATGTCCTAATAACGTTTAAGTATGACAACACAACAGTCTTTGGTGTCAAACTATCCATCAATGGCTTCAACAAAGGTCTCTATCAATTCCGTTGAAGATGTTGTTCTCTAAGTCACTCTTTTTTAATCAAGAAACTACTTTTTCGTGCCTTTCTATTTCGTACAGCAGATATGTTATGATATCTCCAGATTAAATAAATTTTGCGAGAGAAAAATTTCTTTCCAGAATTAACGGTTTGAGCTTTTTAAATTAGTCACCTTAAATGATATAAATGGTTTAAATAAAGCAATAATTCTTATCTAAGAATTTTCAATAATTTTTTACATAATTCGTCGATGGTCTACAACTTTCTAATTAGATTTTTTTTTTTTTTTTTTTTTTTTGCCTACCTTGCTTCATTTAGGAGTTAGATTTCAAACTCCCAGGAGAGTTTGACCCTTGTGCCATAAACCCCAAACCAACTCCCGAGAGATGAGATGATATTTTGTGCATCGATTATGTAAACTTTACCATAGACGCACCTCCCCTTTTACTATTTTTATATAGATAATAACCTAGATATACCCATACTATACCATAAACCCATCTTTTTATTATCATTATATAGATAATAACCTAGATACATAGATGTATCCGTACTATAAAAAAAAAAAGATACACCCTCTTTTTATTATTGTTATATAGATCCCGATCAGATATGAGTCTTTTATTATCTTTATATATCCATGCTTATATTACATACCATTTATATACCCATACCTACCTTTTATTATCTTTATATAAACTCATGTTTGTGAAAATTGCAACACCATGAAGGACTTACGCGAGTGAGCTGAAATTTTCAGGAAATGCAAATTAGCGCATGATATGCAAATGATTAGAATTTCAAATCCGTAGCGCATGCGTATGCTGAGCAGCGTCCTCTGAACGGCGGATGGATCCGAATAAATAGACGGCTGTAGCGAGGCATGTATGGTTATCGGTGATTATCTGCTAGTGGTAAACGTTAGCTCAATCGTTACTTATGCCTCTTCGACGAAAGAGAGCGAGATTTGAACAACTTACAGAGTTTGAACGGGGGAGAATCATCGGCCTTTTGAAGCTGGATTGTCTTATCGTGCAGTAGCCGTTCGTGTGCAGCGTAACAGCAGCACAGTGGTGCGTCTTTGGAAGCAGTGGACGAACGAGTGTCGGACAATCCCGAAATCCGGGAGTGGACCCCCGAAATGACGTCAGCTCGCGATGATAGAAACCTGGTCCGCATGGCGCTGACGCTGTTTTCTGACGAATCCAGCTTTTAATTTGTGGTACCATGATGGCCGCATTCGTGTCAGACGCTATGCCGGTGAACGCCACCTTCCGGAGTGCATTATCGAACGCCACAGTGGACGAACACCCGGGGTTATGGTCTGGGGTGCCATAGCATATCATGGACGATCTCAATTGCTAAGAATTGTGGGCAATCTGAACAGCAACCGGTACGTCAGTGAAGTTCTTACAGCCCCAAGCTGTTCCCTTCCTTCAAAGCTGCCAGGCACTGTATTTCAACAGGGCAATGCCCGCCCCTCATATCGCTAAGATTGTTCAATCCTTCTTTTTGCAACGCGGGGATACAGCTTCTTCCTTGGCCTGCGTATTCCCCAGATATGTCGCCGATTGAACATATGTGGGATTTCGTTGGTCGGCGTCTCGTTCGTGATCCTCGTCCTGTTGCTTCTGCAGACGAATTTGGGGGGCGCATACAAACAATATGGAATGCTCTTCTTCAGGCAGACATTCAAAGTTTGTTTGATTTCCATGCCACGTCGTGTAGCAGCATTTATTGCGGCGCGTGGTGGCTACAAAAAATACTGATTCTGATCTCTTGTTATTGTTTGTTTGCTTTGAACATTTAATCATTTATTTGTACCACTACCACTCAACTGTGTATTAAATTTCATTCAACTATGACGATTCCTTCATGGTGTTGCAATTTTCACAAACATGAGTTTAGATGATAACCTAGATACATACTCGTAGATATACCTATACTATACCATAGATACACCGACTTTTACGGTCAGGAAACCGCGCTTTCTTCATTAAAGGGGCGTTTTACCCTGATATGCACCTCGAATCGTTTTAATTAACTTTATAACCGATCCCCTCAGTGAAGTCCGAAAAATCCCAAACTTGTATATTATTATCTCGGTAAATTTTAATCACACAGGAGTGAAGCTTTTTGTGTTACATTTGTTAGGAGGAGTGTGAAGTTTTACTTAACATAACTATAGAGACGGCGGAGGGGTTGTATAAAAATTTAGATTTTGTATTTTCGCCAATATTGAGTTTTAAATATAAAAATGTCAAATTATGTATGCTAATCTCATTTGAAGCATATTTGCAATTGTGAATTGTGATGTGTCCTTTTCCTATTACAGAAAAACTCTGGAAAAGATAGAAAAAAGCCATTTATATTTTTAAAAATTTTTAAACTTTTTAAAAGAATATGAATCTTGAAGTCAAAATTTCCTTGTTATAATAAAGAAAATAATTAAAATTATTAAGATTGAGTAATAAAAATATAACAATTTAATTGCAGTTAATTATTTTTCAGTGCTTAATTTAGCGACTTTGACTTTTAGGGATAAATTTCCTGCACTTTATTTTATAGAATTTTCTATGCGTTTTCTACAATACAAAAAATTTCAACGTGATTTTATAGGCAGCAGTATTATTATTTTTTCATTTCTTCATTTTCTCAACGTGAAAAACCTTTAAGGAATTTCTTCTATAATTGGGTGTTATTTATATATTTATTTTGGCATTTCATTTTTCTCATCCTCAAAGTATAAATGTCTTATTTTTTTTTCTTCCTTTTTTATTCACATAAAGGTATCATGAGGAAAATTCTCTTCAATGTATGTGAACCCATTAAGAAATATTAGAATTTTCGCAGAGATTTATTCACAGTTTTCTATACATATGAAATATTTTCGTTAGAAAGAAAATGCTTAAAACGAGGAATTTGTTACTGCTTTCCCACTTTTACTAAAAAAAAAATCGTTCAATTTACAACGATTTGTATTTATGAAGTGATTTTCCACTTGCAAGATCTACGGAAAATTATTTTGGCACCGCCGGGACGTGAAACCTGGTCAAAAACAAATATTTTGAATGGAAGTAATAAAAAAATGTAAGTCTTTTTTTGAATTGAAAAAATTAATATTTATTGCATGGAATTTACATGAATATTTATTTTAATAGTTTTCTGATT
Organism: Caerostris extrusa; assembly: GCA_021605095.1. Lineage (NCBI taxonomy): Eukaryota > Metazoa > Arthropoda > Arachnida > Araneae > Araneidae > Caerostris > Caerostris extrusa. The sequence goes on from BPLR01015196.1 coordinate 27,478, forward strand.
GGTGGATCAAATGTTCCATTTATATAAGCCACGAGAAATCCCCTGACAAACAATAATAAGATAGTATTAACGTCCTTCGGATTTTTAGTGGAGGTTCTTCAATATTTGCTTGTTTATTACAGAAAATCAACCTGAAAATTCCCACCAACAAAAATATTTCCACCAAACTACTTTATTCTCTATGTGTGTGTGACTAATCCTCAGTGTCCTGCAGTGCGAGACAACCATCCCATGAGTAATCTACTCATGGATGGAAGGAAAGTGAACAGCTTCTGTTGGGATGGAGCACTCGTAGGTAAAAGTCGGACTTGGCTCCGTGACGCTCTACAGTCCCATGAGACCTTTGACCTAAAAGTGGGGACAGGGTTTATAAAGGGATTCCAAACCACTACAAACATCCATGGCACTGTGGGGATTCGAACCCGAAACCTATGTCACTGAGCACCAAAGCTAGACTCTCGGCCATGCAGGCCTTTCTTCTCTATCTGAGATCTTTACATCATCAAAAACTATCACAATTGCACCTAGAGTCTCCTCATATTTGAAAATAGAGACTGCAAGGATTCAAATCTGAACCTTCCCATAAGCTAATTATGTAATTACCACCAATTATTATATCCTTTTTATTACAAGTATTTTCCATTAAAAAGGATATAGAATATAAAAATAAGTTTATATTATTGCATAATAAAAAATATTGCAAAAAAATATATATTATATGAAATCTTAAAGTTCAAAAAGGATACTTTAAAATATCATAGAATCATTATTAAAAATTATATACCGAAAATCATTAAGTTACATATTTAAAGCATGTATAGATTTTAAAATAAAATGTATTTAATTATTAATGTTAAAATCGTAGCAGATGTTTTTTTTTTTTTTTTATAATATATATTTACAATTATATAATATATAAATACAATTGTAATATTTTTATACATCTTTTAATTATAGCATTCAACTTTTTATTTCAAGACCAATGTATTCAATGTAACAAAAAAAAAAAAAAATGTTTTAAAATCTTAAATTTAATGATGAGACAATCATATTCTTTCAACATTAAAAATTTTTATTTAATAAAATTGTTAATCGTTTAAAAATATTTCAGTCGATATAACATAAGAAAATTTATCAAATTATTTATATTTATGAACTTCGATGATTCAATTTCTTGTTATTTGGTTTTTACATTCAAAAATATGTAAGTAATTTATCAAATTATATTTTTGTGATAATATTTCTAGCTATGGTGTAATATATAGGCATTATCTTATTACCTTGTTATTGTTTTAAAATCAATTAAAAGGAATTATTTGAAATCAGTATAAAAGTTTCATTTGTGCTGCCATCTATAGTAGAACATTAAATTTAGAATTTGAAAATGTTTGTTTTCTTCTAATACTTAAACATAGATGGCGCCACAAATAAAATGTATTAATGTAACTAAAATAGTCGAAATATTCGAATTTTATTATTTTTATTATTATTTTGGTTTCTTTATAAAGTAAATCTTTTTTTTTTTTAATTTAAAACAATAACATTCAAAAAAAAACTTTAAAGCTAAAACAACTTTTAAAAAAAAAAAACACTAAAAAAACTTTTTAATAATAGATTTATTTGTTTTATGACATTTTATATATTCAACATTTAATTCACAATAATGTTCAATCAGTTTGGTATTTTCTAAACGAAATTAGCTTTATAATCTACTACTTAAAATTTAGAAAATTTTTAATGACGAATATTTTTTATAACATTACTGTTATTACAAGGAGTACATTCGTAACATTAAATGTGATGGAATCTTATATAATAACAAAGGCATTTTAAGAACTGGAAACTTTCAACAAAAAAGGTGTTCTTTGCATACTTTTTAGTTTTATGTATAACTAGAGATATGGAAATACCTTTTACTTTCAAGCATTGAGTAAGGCCATAAGCCTTAACCGACACTTAGCTAACTACACTCATGTCCATAAATTAAGGATAATGAAGTTCAGGCAAAAAGAGACAGAAGCAAAACAAATTTGACTTATTTGTAAAGTCTATTTATTAAACAAAAGGTAAAGAGCAAAAAAGATGCTATATATTTGACATAATTAATAAAAATTGCGATTTTTACTCCCTGGAGCAAATTTCAAAAAGGAACCTATTTACAAAAAAACAGTATAACATGGTTAGTATGATGGTTAATATGGAGTATGTCTCCCGGACGATGCAATACCGGCCTTACAACGCCTAGGCATGCTGAGTATCAAATTATCAATCTGATCTTGGGGAATATTACACCACTCATCAAGCAATGCCCTCCGAAGTTCCGGTTGACAGGTGGAGGGGGTTGACGGGCTGCAATTCGTCGGCCACATATCCCACGCATGCTCTATTGGATTCAAGTCCGGTGAGTATGCTGGCCAATCCATACGGGTGATATCCTCCAATTGAAGGCATTCGTCTACAATGTTTGCACGGTGAGGACGGGCGTTGTCATCCATAAACAGAAATTCAGCACCCATGGCGCCCCGAAACAAACGTACATGTTGTTCCATAATTACATCCCGATAGATGTGGCCTGTCATCGTTACACTCTGAGCATGCAGGTCATTTCTGGAACCAAGAATAATTCCTCCCAAACGAGCCATCCTGCACCACCGTAACGGTGTCGATCAATGGTGTTCTCTTGGTGGTAACGGGTACCTGCCGCCTATATGAAAGTCCAGCGAGAATCAGACTGCAAACTAAATCTGATTCGTCGAAAACATCACACAAGACCCTGTTCCGGTGTCCACAATGCATGCTCTCTACTCCAGGTTAATCGCAGGCGACAGTGAGTTGCGGTAAGTGGAACACATCTGACAGGCCTACGAGCATATAGACCAATGTGCCCTAAGCGTCTGTACACGGTGCCTTGAAACTGTCGTACCGGTAGCTGAAGAGAGCTGGACGAGACAGGTCTGATGCTGTGCTCAGTCTGATTCATTTGGCAGTAACTGCTAAATACCGGTCCTCATTCGGCGTTGTAACTCGGGGGCGACCTGGCAGCAAAACATCTACTCACATTTACCATTCACAATAATCGTTTCAAATGGAGATGTGGGCAATTTTCTGGGCAATTCCAGCATACTTCCAGCTGGGTACGTCCACATTCCAGTCGTCCGATAATTCTACCACGTAAAAAATCATCAAATGCTTATTTTTGCCATAACTATGCGGTTATTGCACTGAAAGGCTTTTAAATTCGTGAACAATTTACTTCTTTGCCACCATTCCTTATATACCCCCTCAAAAAGGCTCTCGTCATTGTGACGTACTATCCACGCCATCTGGTGGTTTCCTGTAATTTGCATATTCTTCTTCAAGATGTGTGTAATAATACCTTTTTTTATGGTAGAGTTAAATTTCTGTGTGATTATCATTAATTTATGGACATGAGTGTAATTAGTAACATGCATATTTAGTGCACAGGAGGTATCAGATCCTGTATCATTGACTGCGTCGTTGCAGTCGCCCTTTTCAGAAAGAGATACTCGATGATGATTGTGACATCACATCGACTATTAGGCTACCAAAGTGATTTTCAACTACAATCAATTTTACGGGTCCCTGCCCCCCACATGGCATACAAATGCGGACTTTTGCTGTTCGCGAGCTGTATGTAAATAGGACACAAGGGTATAGTTCGAGCTACATATAAATTAAACACGAGAAATAAAACCCTTTCATATAAAAGTCTGTTTCCATATATGGTGTAAATATGATTGCTGTAGTACCTGAAAATTAACATGAATTTAAATGATATGCTCACCACATTGAAGTTTTCCACATTGAAGTCCACTTTCAAGTCTGACTAAAGCACTTAGCCTTTTTAAAGAAAAAATTACTTCTAAAGTCAGACGTGTGTTTAATTTGATATTGCACCACTGCATCGTGATCGTAGAACTCAATTTGTATAAAATCAGTAGTAAAAAGATTTAACTTATCTGAATAGGTTCTACAGGGTTCTACAGGTATATTCTTTCAGTTAGTAAAATTTTTGTATTCTACGAATATAACATATGGGTTTATTTCACTTCTGCAACATAAAAAACCGGCCTTGCAAATATAAAAACATACAAAATGCTCAAGGTGTGCCATGTTAAGATGGCCATACAAAATGTTTAAGATGTCTAGGACCATTGGCGAACTTATTTGAGCAGGAGAAAAGTCGTGTAACCTCAATCCGCGCTATCCTCCCGCCGGGGATGCTCACCTCGGATTAATATTTTTTCAGTTTATATATCTGTATTTGCTCTCTGACGCTCCAGTAGATGGTTTGTTCACATTATATTCAGATGAATCCCATCCTACGCTTTTAAATATCGCTGTCAAAACAACAGCTGCTTTTCTATTATCTTAAATTAGCTGCATTGAGACAACAGTCTTATTGTTTAGAATATTCTTTGTTCTCTTTTTCAGAGAGGAATGTCAAGATTCTTCAATCGAAGAACATCTATACTTTTCAAACTAATTACTTTAATCATATCCATCGAAAGGAATCTGTATTTGTTCAAATAGCAATCTATTACTTTCTTCTTCGCATTTTTTTTTTTTTTTTTTTTCAAAATGAGATCTTTTTTCACTAGATTCTGGTTTTGTCTTCAAAATTTATCTACATTTCCCCTTTTATCAGGTTGTCCCTCTTGCTTCCAAATTTATCTCCTTGATTTTAAGCATATTAAGGGCATTTGTATAATCCATATCATACAGATTTTACAAGATCATTGTACACTTTCCTTTCTATTGTTAGCCTTCTGAGTGTTCTAAACTTATACCATCCTTTAGAATGTCCTTCAATTTTATCTCCCGCATACGTTTTTTTGATTTAGTGGTATTTCTTAATATTTTTCCAAACAAGGCCGGGTTACAATCCAGAAAAAATGTGGCTGGCTGAACGAAAGAATCTCAATCGAAAAGCACATCGAGAAGGCACTAATGGTAGCTTCAAACAAAACGAAAAATACTGCAACATAGATGAAGATAAGCTTTCCACATATTTCACTAACAGTAAAAACGAAGCTCAAAATTAAGGAACTATTGTGATACAGAGAACTCTCTTTTAACAATCTAAGAAAATAACTTTTCACTATGTTGCAAGTATCATACCTTTATACAAAAGTATCATGAATTAAAACAAATTCCAAGAGAATTTTTTACGACAGGAATGGTCATAGTTGGCCCGACAGGATACGGAAAAACAAGACAGACATGTCATTAGATTGACATCAAGAGTATTTACAGGAAACTTTAAGGAAATGGTGAGACGGGTATAACAATCAAAACATTGTTGTTTTTGATGAATTCTGTTCATGGTCAAATATTTATTCATTCATACGTTCATTTTATTCAAACTTGCGTACGAAGTAAGTGTAGAGTATAGTTTGTCCCTTTAGCTTTTGCCTCTGTAAAGTGTTCATTACTCACTGTAGATTTGGCATTAATCATTGCATAATTTGTTTTTATGCCCCTGTACAGTTGGCAATTTGCCACTTTTAAACTTGGCAATTGTGTCTGTAACGTTTGTAAGGAAGCCAACATTTACTTAAGTAACCAGTAGAGGAGAAAAGCAACCCTTCGGACGGATGAAAACATCCAGCAGAACCTGCAATATTGTAGTATCTCGAATCGAATATCGAGTCAGGCCTTAAAGCCCCGAAGTTTCTTTTTAGGCCATACAATAAAATGGGAGGGTCAAATTTCAAAAATTTCAAAATTGATTTTTTTTTTCAAAAAATAATTTCTTTAATGTAAAGCTAAACAGATGCAAGCATAAATGTGTACGTGACTGAGTGTATATGCATGTGTGAAAATATACTCCTACCAATTTCTATTAAAAAAGAATATATTTTTAATTTTATTGTTATATTCATTTATTATTTCTAAACGTATGAAATATTTTTTTTTCTAAATTGTTTCTACAAATCAAATAATAATAATAATAACTAGGACAAAATACTGAAAATAATATGCTACACAAAATAAAAATTGCTAGAAATTTTTTAATGCATTTGTATGTTAATTATTATACGTTATTTCACTGTATAATGAATAATGTTTGAACTGACAATCATAAGAAAATTTTTCATCTTAAATCGATTTAAGTTATCAGATGTTTTTCAAATCCATTTTATTTGGCAGTAAAGCAGACCACGCATAAATCAATAAACAACAAAGTAAATAAAAATCTTTTTATTTCTCTATTAAAAAGAGTGCGTTGTCATGGAAACGACAAGCTCTGTCGAGTCGGGAAGACAAGATCTAAGGACGCGCAGTGAAGGCAGTAAATTTCCAGACAAATGACCAGGCCTCATTCGGCGCCGTCAATGCCCTGTTGGCGATGAAATTTCGTCGCCAATTTCATTCGTTGTTTTGGATAGGAATCCAATATGTCATTTTGATTGCATGTGCTTCATAGAAAATATTTTATTTTTATTTTTGTTTGGACAAGATGTGATCAAATTAAATCTGCAATATGTAAAGCATTTATTGTCATTTAAATTTGAAAAGCAGATTGTAATTTTTTTTTTTTTTCCAACTTCATGTTTTTAGCTAAAAGAAAAACATTTGTTAAGCAAATTTTCAAAATAGATAGCTGAGTAAATTTTGAACCAGAGGACATTCGAAATTATAAAACTTTACAATGTTCAAACTTTAAACTCCCTGCAACTTTTAAATCAATAATATTTTAAGGACTGAAAAAATTGCTGCTCGATTGAATTTAAAAATAATTTTTTATAATTAAAGAAATAAAAAAAATTATCAATTTTATAATTATTATATTATAAAATTATTATTATTATAAAATTATTTAAATAATTATTATTATAAATAAAAATTGTTACAAAAAGAAATTATTTATTACTTTTTAAGAAATTATTTCAAGATTTTCTTGTTTGGATATATTGTTTCTATTAATTTAGTTCGAAAAATTTAAATCATAAAATTATACAATAGTTTTCCAGAAATAGTTTATTCCTGATTTAGAAATTCCTACATAAATTGATCATGCAAGTATTCGTTTGACATCAACTTTTATAAAAAATAATTTAAATGCAGATTTGTTTGATCACATCTTAAGCATTTATTACAAAAAATTCAAATTACTTTTATTGTTTTTTATAGAATTCATTTACTTGATAAAAATAATATTCTTTTAAAATTATAAGTGCAGGCCTTTTAGCAAAGAACTAAAACTAAATACATATAACAAGACAAGTAGTAAAAACTATAGCTTTACAAATATTCTCAACATAATATTGATTCACAGCATAAATTTTACAACAGTATAATATTTTTCTTCAGTAATTGTTAAACATTTAACATCAATACATATACATATTTATAAGGTCCCAAAAGTCTTATGTTTAAAAGATACACTTTTTATTTACCATAATACATTAAAAATAAATATCTAAATTTTATTGACAGCTATTATACAAATATAGTTTGAATAATTTTTGATTTATTATTTCTAATTACTATTATTTAATATATATTTATTTTTGAAATGAAAAGAAATGATGTAATAATTTCTTGAATAATTTTTCATTAATTAGTTAATTTTGGGAAGAAATTGTGTAAAATATTTTACAAAGCCTTTACCCTAACATTACAATTATTAATATTGGAAGTATGAAGATTTAAAAGATGATTATAGGTGCAGGCCTTTTAGCATAAAAAAAAAACTAAACACATATAACAAGACAAGTAGTAAAAACTATGGTTTACAAATATTCTCAACGTAATATTGATTCACAGAATAAATATTATAGCAGTACAATATTTTTCCTTCAATAATCGTTAAACATTTAACATCAATACATATACATATTTATGATGTTCTAAAAGTCTTATGTTTAAAAGATGCACTTTTTTTTTATTTACCATAATACATGAAAAATAAATATCTAAATTTTATTGACCACTATTATACAAATATAATTCGAATAATTTTTGATTTATTATTTATATTATTAATATATATTTATTTTTTAAAATAAAAGTATACATGTAATAATTTCTTGAATAATATTTTCATTAGTTAGTTAATTGTGTAAAATATTTTACAAAGCCTTCACCTAATATTATACTTATTAGTATTGAAAGGAAGAAGTTTTAAAAGATGATTATAGGTGCAGGCCTTTTAGCATAAAAATAAAACCATACACATATAATAAGACAAGAGGTAAAAACTATAGCTTTACAAATATTTTCAACATAATATTGATTCATAGCATAAATTTTACAACAGTATAATATTTTTCTTTCAGTAATAGTTAAATATTTAACATCAATACATATTCATATTTAGGATGTTCTAAAAATCTTATGTTTAAAAGATGCACTTTTATTTACCATTTTACATGAAAAATAAATATCTAAATTTTATCGACCGCTATTATACAAATATAATTCGAATAATTTTTTTTATTTATTATTTCCCACTACTGTTATTAATATATATTTATTTTGAAAATAAAAAGTAAAAGATGTTATAATTTCTTGAATAATTTTTCATTAGTTAATTAATTGTGGAAAGAAATTGTGTAAAAGATTTTACAAAGCCTTTACCTAATATTAATATTGGAAGGGTGAAGATTTAAAAGATGATGGTGGCAACAAGAACAAGCTGACGTGGAAGGAGTGACGTCAAAATGCATAGAGGTAATAATTTTAGTTTTCAACATATTAATTTCTTTTTAGTCTTTGATTAAATTAAGTCTTTAATATTATATTTATATCTTTTTAATATCTTTTAGTTGTGGATTTTTTTCTTAATTATTTAGAAATCATAAACAGGACAAGACTTTAAAATCATCGTTATATAAGTTAGACATTCACTTCACATGGAAAAAAACAACATTCACATTAAAAATATATCTAGACAACATGTATTATGGAAGTATAATTTCATCAACTATCAATAACAAAATTCAAAGGTAAATAACAATTATTTGCTTATTAGATATTAAAAATTATATTTTTTATGAATAATCTTTAAAATATTTACTTAAATTGCATAATATGTTAGACAATAGTGCTTAAATTAACCAACGCACAGTACAAGAAGCATTAAAATATTCATATTTGAAAGAAATTATTCAAAGAAATTTGAAAATTTTGAACTCATTTAAAATATACAGCACAATGAAATTGATTGAACTGTACAAATTATTAAAATGTTTATTTTTAATGCTTACTTATGACATTCTATATCACTTAAAAAGTTAACAAATTGTGCATTATCAAAACCTTAAAAATTTGGCATACTAATTATGTAAACAAACTTAAGGAAGATACATTTTATCAGAAGGATAAATCACAAATGCGATTCAGAAACATGAGAAGTACTTTCTTTCAATAATAGATGACGCCACATCAGTCATAATATCAATATTTTAAATTCATTCATTCATATTAAAAAAAAGATACTAATGCAGAATCGATAGCATTTGTCAATTTAGTCACTGAGTATGTCGTTACAACAATTACATCATACTACTATATAGAAACAATATTTGAATGTTATGTACCGTACACTATGTTATCTTTGTACCTAAAGGTATTTTCCTCCAAAACAGGATCGTTACAAATTTATTATTGAATTAGTATGTCACGAAGTATATTCTCCAATTTACTTTTAATTTAAATAAGCATAATTATCATTCATTGTAAATGGGTTTTTAGAATTTAGAACGTAAAATTGTTTCAATATAAAAAAAAAAGCTTCTAAATTAGACTCTCCATAAGTTCTTCCTAACTTCTAAAAATTATCTTCTAGAAGTCATTTTATTGAAGCCATCCATTTTAAAATTCAAATTATTGTTATAAATTTTTTATTTATGAACATATTCACGAACAACAAGATAATCTGTGAAGACACGCGAGAATTTCTTTAAGAAAAAATCAAGTTTTTCTCATATATGGATCAGACAACACACAATATTTTTTTATTATCAAAACACATTTTTTTTTTTTTTACCTTATTATTCTTCAGACACTTTTCATGCTCTGCCTGAAAATGATTGTTAAATATTCGGTATATTTGAATTATTTTCATTTAATTTTCGTACTATGCATTTATTCTACATCGACCCTGAGCAGTTTAATGTATACGACATTCAAATTATTCTAATATCTGCCAAAGAAAAAAATATCAGTAGATTAACGACAGATTTTAAAGAAATGGAAAAAATGTTTAAAGAAAAAGAAGTTTACTTTATAAAAGGAGCAACAAAAATATTTTTACAACAATATGATTATCGTACATTTCATACTTAAGATTAGACTGCCAAATTGTATACAAAATGAATAAGCAATTCAATTATTATTGAATTTACTGCAACTTGCAATCAAAATAACGATAATTTTGCTAATTTTGAATAAAACTTGTATTTGCATTTCAAGTCATCAACAATTCAATTGCAATTGATTTTATCAAAACTTGGACTCACTGAAACTCATTTGACAATCTCATTATTGTTGGTGTAGCATTTTTCCCACTAGAAGAGATGTAGCATTACTGTTTCCAGGGAAAAGGAAGGTATATTCTTTAACAACCTATTAATCAAATCTGACAGCAGATAAGCAGTATCGTGGATATTTATACCACTTGAAATTAGTGTTTTGTTCTAATGAGAACAACCTGTCACTCATATCTGACAGCAGATAATCAGTGTCATGGATAATGATACATCATGAAATTAGCGATTGTCTGTTCGACCTTCACAGGTCGAAACAATTACAGATGGGATGTGGACTATGTCATGAGTTGTTGCATCGTAATAGGTGATAGATCATGAGCTGAGGAAGTGTCGACTCCGAGGAGAAGTGAAGGAAGCTGTTGCACCCTCTTCTTGATGGATTTCCTTAAAAGAGAGATTTTGAACATGAAGAGAAGGATGTTCTGCGACGAGCCGACAAGAAGTGTTGTTTTTCTCTTTTTCTGTCAAGTGATCGAACAAGGAATTCTGAAAATCTCCGTCCTTGGAGTGAACTGCACTTGTGAATTATATTGATATCTTTAATTTTCATTTCTTGTAAATAGAGTTGTGTATATAATAATATATATAATGCTTGTAAATAAAAATTAAAGTGTTTCCATGAACCTGAAAGTGGTCCTCTTCTTGAAACAGCTATAGGACTAGTATAGGCCGTGACGGTAAACAGGATTCATTAAAACGCTCGTCAATCATTCAATTGTTGAACTCATTAATATCTCAATCGATAATGCAAACAATTAATGAATACAATAGCAGTCGAATTGTTGATTAGAACTTGTATAAGTAAATCAAGCACAGAATCATGGTTAATATTTTGATCTTATAACAACAGATTTCATTGTGAAAAAAATAAGATTACAAGTAAATTCATATTATTAAAAATGTTATATAATAGCAGTTATAAAAGAATTCCAATTTTATACTTTGTATTGATCTATCAAAAAATTATTTGTACTAAAAAGTCAGAATTTAATTTGGAGCACTCTTTTGATACAAAATGGAAGAATGGCTAGTTATTATTTAAGCAGAATGTATTTGTCCACTGATGGCAAATAAAAAAAAAAAGTATTTTTTTCGTCCTCAAGTTATTCTTAAACCTACTTCTAAATATCACACCATGTAGATAGGGGGAGTTATAAAATAGAATATTTGGTTCAGTAAGTTAAATTTTCGCAGATGGCCTTAGCCCACCACGGGGCTGTTGCGCTAATGAAAAGAAGTTAAGTTTTCTCTCCTTCTAAGAAAGAATCATATCTGGAAACTATGTGTAAACATAAAAAAAAATAACAGAATATTTGTATTAAATAATTAATAATCAATTTATACTCTTTAATGACAAAAATTTAATTCCGAAGATATTAAATTTTTTTAAAAACTTTAATTTTTATATACAATAAAAATATAATTCGTGAATTATTATTCAATTAAGTAGTGCCTATTGAAGCAATTTAATTACTACTGACTATTTTTATTTTTGTTAGTAAACAATTAAGTTATAAATTAACTATAAAGATAATAATAATTGAAAAGTAAATATTCGCAATTTGGGCTTTTTACTTTGTTTGGACTTTGCTTAAAGTAAAAAGTAAAAAAAAAATATAAAACTTTTGGAATTATATTTATGTTTCTGTTATGTTAAAAGGTATCTTGATTCACATTATATAACAGGGAAACTATCAATAGTTTCTAGATAAAAAAATGCTAACAGTAATAAATAAAAATTTATTTTAAATAATATGTACCAATAATAATTAACATCTTCAGAGATACTGACACACATGTCTAATGGTAAATTTTTTTCTATTTAAACTCATTTCAATTCGTTATTTACCATTCATGTTCAACGACCACACCTGTGAATATCATTTTATGTGTATGTATATGCTTCTTAATTTTTAAAGGATTCTTTATATAAAATGGCTAAATTCAATTAAACAAAGAATTTAACCACATTTTTTCCACTTTAAAAATTCCTGAAGACGTAAAGAATATTATGTAGAGAAAATTCCGTAGATTTTACTCAGTTGAACACTGGTGTCACAAAGAGAATAACATTGTATGAAAAATACGTCACAATCAGCAAAATTAACATGAAATTTTGAAAGCTTCTAAGATAAGATTAAATATGTTTGAAAATCAAAACTGATTTACTGTCGAAATTTAAAATTGTATTATTCTACGACAGGTTGGTCTTACATATAATCTTTAAGAAAATAATGTTATGATAAATATTAGCTAGTTTATTTTACTCTTTTAAACTATTCGTTTTTATATAATTACATTAAAGAATAAGTTCTTGTTTTTCTCTTGCCGCTTGAATTTATCTATGCTTCTATGTCTTTATATTCATATAAAATTTTCATTTAAATTAAATCATCTAAAATAATTACAATTTCAGAAATTAAAGCACGTTCCGTGGTAACAAATTTAGGAAGCACTTATTTAAAACATGATTTATAAGGATAATATTTATAATTCATTATAAAAATTATTATTGTATCATTTTTACACTACCTTTCTCCAAAGGGTTTCAATTCTTAGAAGTCTTTTCATGTGTGAAGATTTAACTTAACACATGAAAGTGGTAGAAAAAAAAAAAAAAAAGCCACATGTAGTTTCATTTGTTAGAACACAAAAATATTGTATTCAAGATTTCATCAAGATCACAATTTTAAATATTTGTCTTACATGGATAAATGCTTATTTTATACTTTAAATATTTTTTTTAATTATTATCTAAATTTAATTCAATTTAATTAATTATCTATCGAATTTATTTGAATTAGTTATCTATTTCTCTTGAATGTAGGGGAAAATAATTTCAAATGATTTTTTTCACAAAAATCCTTTGGATTGGATAGTATGAAAAGGATATATATATAGATTGAACGAAATAGCGATTTCTTATCAGTCGTTCATAGTACTGATTTGAAACTGATTGCGGAGATTTTGATTTCTGGTCGTTGTACTTATCCATAGTTGGATAGTCTGTCTTTTGCCTTTCAACTATAAAAGGACCAATCCAGACACATAAAGCTCTTGAATCCCAGCCTTAGGAAGGCTCTGAAGGGAGTAAGTCCCTCCGCCATCGGTCGGGGGCGCAGGTGCCTTTTTGCAGCCCACCAAGTGTCTATGTCTGTGTAGACTTTAGGCACAGTAGGAGCGTGCAGTAGTGCGCATAGACGACAGGAAGCGCGTATGAATGAACTCACCCGTATTCTTCCATGTGAAATACTCATTGTACAAGGTGTCGTTGGCGTCCAATTGGCGTAGATAGAGCGCCAAATCTTCCGGACCAGAGAAGTCTTCTACGTGAATATAGGAATGAGGCGGAGCAGAACGGGCATAGTCTTCAGGGCGGGCTCCCATGACGATAGGAATGACATCGTGCCTACACAGAGACAAACGAAAACCATAGTGAAAATGCATGCCATTTGAAGGTACATTACAGTATTTGGAATTTAACTAATGCAGTAGTTATTTAGATTAAATTAACGTATTAAAAGTATCTCATTCTAACAGATTATTTTCATTGATCCGACGTGAACTGAAAAATGAATAGGAAGGTGTTGAAGCAGAACTTAGACTTCTCTTTACTTTAGCAGAACTTAGACAAAACTGTAGCCAAAGTATATTCCATTGAAATAAGCAATGTAAATTACAAAAGAAGCAAAGGAATATAATAAGATTATAAAAATTCCTGGCTAAAAGGAAGAAAAAAACTATATGACTACATGGAAATCTATGCCCAGCCATCCAATACCACATTTAAAAGTTTTGCCAGTAAAAATAGGAGATTATAACCTGGCCAATTCATGAAAATACTGGGTTACTTGTGGCTCATCGTGGATATTGTTTAGTGGTTAAGTGATTTGTCAAAGCTTAATTTTTTGCAAAAGTTCAGAATATTATTCTATTAAAAGGCAATAGTTACTTTTTCAATATTTCGTATTGAAAACAATACTTATACAATGATGAATCATCATCGAAGTCAAAATGTTATTCGTCTTAGTTAAATATTCAGAAGTATTTATATTAACCGTAGGTCAATTATCTTCAGACAAATATTTTCAATATCTGAATTTTTTTCGAAAGTACTTTTAACGCTTAAATTCCTTTGAGTTAATCCAGTAAAGTTTATTAATCATTTTTATTACTAGTCATCACGGCTTGCAATCAACGTTATTCCATAGGGCCATCACAATATGAATCACATCCATTAAGTGGGGTTGTTACCTACAACAATCTCTTCAAATTCTTCAAAGAGATTTTACGAACTACATGTTTAGCATATCTATAACCCGGGTATTCTCAATGGTTTTTTTTTTTATTGAAATAGAAGCTGGACACTCTCAATTCAGAAGCCTCACAAAGTAATTCAACAAGTAAGCTTTTAAGGGTAACTTACATAGTCCCACATGTACGCTTTTAAAGGTAAATACAAGAAATTCTGCAAGAGTTTTTGAATGGGCAATCCAAAAACACGATCAATTTATTTAATGGTAATTAAAACTTTAATTAATGTATTATTTAATTAATTAATTATTTTTCCGCAGTGTTAAACATATAAGAATATTTGAGAAAAAGTGAAATTAAAAAGCTTCACTTATTACATTTTTTATTTCTTCATGCAAATTATGTATTCAAAAATTATCCTTTAAAGAACTTAAGCATTCCAGTCATTTTACCACTCTTTGCCCTATTATTTAAATTCTTTTATTCTTTTTCTTTCTTTTTTTTTTTTTTTTTTTTTTTTTTTTTTGTTAAAAGAAAAATGATAAATAATAGGGCAAGGATTTGAAGTTATTCATAGGATAATGGCATGTCACGCGACAATGTAAAGTAAGTGACAAGGTTTATACTTATAAAGATTAACGACACCCTTCTTAATTTCCATGCAGCTTAAAATGGATCGATATTTTAAAAGTGAATGCAGTAAAAATAGCCTTTTTCGCTAGATAAAGCTTTAACCTGAAATTCAAATTTTCAGTACATTTATGGCTGGCAATAATCCATATAGTTTATAATTTCTGTATTTATTTATGGTGCCTAAACATTATTCTATTGATGGAAATTCCAGATTCAATTGCGGTTATATGTTACACAAAGTTTATTCTTTCTTCAATGGATTCTTTCAACAAATTCATTTCAAGAATCTGTTATGTTTGGTTTCATAATATTAAGACAATGATAATTATTTTTCTATTGTTATTTCGTGGAACGTATGCAGTGCCTAAAAATATATAAGTGACTGCATTATGGTATAGACGGAAATTCCCAGATTCAATTGTGGTTATATGCTACACAAAGTTTATTCTTTCTTCAATGGATTCTTTCAACAAATTCATTTCAAGAATCTGTTATGTTTGGTTTCTTAATATTAAGACAATGATAATTATTTTTCTATTGTTATTTCGTGGAACGTATGCAGTGCCTAAAAATATATAAGTGATTGCATTATGGTATAGACGGAAATTCCCAGATTCAATTGCGGTTATATGTTACACAAAGTTTATTCTTTCTTCAATGGATTCTTTCAACAAATTCATTTCAAGAATCTGTTATGTTTGGTTTCTTAATATTAAGACAATGATAATTATTTTTCTATTGTTATTTTCGTGGAACGTATGCAGTGCCTAAAAATATATAAGTGACTGCATTATGGTATAGACGGAAATTCCCAGATTCAATTGTGGTTATATGCTACACAAAGTTTATTCTTTCTTCAATAGATTCTTTCAACAAATTCATTTCAAGAATCTGTTATGTTTGGTTTCTTAATATTAAGACAATGATAATTATTTTTCTATTGTTATTTCGTGGAACGTATGCAGTGACTAAAAATATATAAGTGACTGCATTATGGTATAGACGGAAATTCCCAGATTCAATTGTGGTTATATGCTACACAAAGTTTATTCTTTCTTCAATGGATTCTTTCAACAAATTCATTTCAAGAATCTGTTATGTTTGGTTTCTTAATATTAAGACAATGATAATTATTTTTCTATTGTTATTTAAGGGAACGTATGCAGTGCCTAAAAAATATATAAGTGACTGCATTATGGTATAGCAGAAATTCCCAGATTCAATTGTGGTTATATGCTACACAAAGTTTATTCTTTCTTCAATGGATTCTTTCAACAAATTCATTTCAAGAATCTGTTATGTTTGGTTTCTTAATATTAAGACAATGATAATTATTTTTCTATTGTTATTTCGTGGAACGTATGCAGTGACTAAAAATATATAAGTGACTGCATTATGGTATAGACCGAAATTCCCAGATTCAATTGTGGTTATATGCTACACAAAGTTTATTCTTTCTTCAATGGATTCTTTCAACAAATTCATTTCAAGAATCTGTTATGTTTGGTTTCTTAATATTAAGACAATGATAATTATTTTTCTATTGTTATTTTCGTGGAACGTATGCAGTGCCTAAAAATATATAAGTGACTGCATTATGGTATAGACGGAAATTCCCAGATTCAATTGTGGTTATATGCTACACAAAGTTTATTCTTTCTTCAATGGATTCTTTCAACAAATTCATTTCAAGAATCTGTTATGTTTGGTTTCTTAATATTAAGACAATGATAATTATTTTTCTATTGTTATTTCGTGGAACGTATGCAGTGACTAAAAATATATAAGTGACTGCATTATGGTATAGACGGAAATTCCCAGATTCAATTGTGGTTATATGCTACAAAAAGTTTATTCTTTCTTCAATGGATTCTTTCAACAAATTCATTTCAAGAATCTGTTATGTTTGGTTTCTTAATATTAAGACAATGATAATTATTTTTCTATTGTTATTTTCGTGGAACGTATGCATGACTAAAAAATATATAAGTGACTGCATTATGGTCATAGCAGAAATTCCCAGATTCAATTGTGGTTATATGCTACACAAAGTTTATTCTTTCTTCAATGGATTCTTTCAACAAATTCATTTCAAGAATCTGTTATGTTTAATTCTAATATTAAGACAATGATAATTATTTTTCTATTGTTAGCTTTTCAGGAACGTATGCAGTGACTAAAAATATATAAGTGACTGCATTATGGTATTGCAGAAATTTCCAGATTCAATTGTGGTTATATGCTACACAAAGTTTATTCTTTCTTCAATGGATTCTTTCAACAAATTCATTTCAAGAATCTGTTATGTTTGGTTTCTTAATATTAAGACAATGATAATTATTTTTCTATTGTTATTTAAGGGAACGTATGCAGTGCCTACATTTTTAAAAATATATAAGTGACTGCATTATGGTATAGACGGAAATTCCCAGATTCAATTGTGGTTATATGCTACACAAAGTTTATTCTTTCTTCAATGGTTTTCTTTCAACAAATTCATTTCAAGAATCTGTTATGTTTGGTTTCTTAATATTAAGACAATGATAATTATTTTTCTATTGTTATTTCTGGAACGTATGCAGTGACTAAAAAAATATATAAGTGACTGCATTATGGTATAGACGGAAATTCCCAGATTCAATTGTGGTTATATGCTACACAAAGTTTATTCTTTCTTCAATGGATTCTTTCAACAAATTCATTTCAAGAATCTGTTATGTTTGGTTTCTTAATATTAAGACAATGATAATTATTTTTCTATTGTTATTTTATAAGAATATTTGGAACGTATGCAGTGACTAAAAAATATATAATGACTGCATTATGGTATAGACGGAAATTCCCAGATTCAATTGTGGTTATATGCTACACAAAGTTTATTCTTTCTTCAATGGATTCTTTCAACAAATTCATTTCAAGAATCTGTTATGTTTGGTTTCTTAATATTAAGACAATGATAATTATTTTTCTATTGTTAGTGGAACGTATGCAGTGACTAAAAAAAATATATAAGTGACTGCATTATGGTATAGACGGAAATTCCCAGATTCAATTGTGGTTATATGCTACACAAAGTTTATTCTTTCTTCAATGGATTCTTTCAACAAATTCATTTCAAGAATCTGTTATGTTTGGTTTCTTAATATTAAGACAATGATAATTATTTTTCTATTGTTATTTTCGTGGAACGTATGCAGTGCCTAAAAAATATATAAGTGACTGCATTATGGTATAGACGGAAATTCCAGATTCAATTGTGGTTATATGCTACACAAAGTTTATTCTTTCTTCAATGGATTCTTTCAACAAATTCATTTCAAGAATCTGTTATGTTTGGTTTCTTAATATTAAGACAATGATAATTATTTTTCTATTGTTATTTTCGTGGAACGTATGCAGTGACTAAAAATATATAAGTGACTGCATTATGGTATAGACGGAAATTCCCAGATTCAATTGTGGTTATATGCTACACAAAGTTTATTCTTCTTCAATGGATTCTTTCAACAAATTCATTTCAAGAATCTGTTATGTTTGGTTTCTTAATATTAAGACAATGATAATTATTTTTCTATTGTTATTTTCAGTGGAACGTATGCAGTGACTAAAAATATATAAGTGACTGCATTATGGTATAGACGGAAATTCCCAGATTCAATTGTGGTTATATGCTACACAAAGTTTATTCTTTCTTCAATGGATTCTTTCAACAAATTCATTTCAAGAATCTGTTATGTTTGGTTTCTTAATATTAAGACAATGATAATTATTTTTATTGTTATTTCGTGGAACGTATGCAGTTAAAAATATTAAGACAATGATAATTATTTTTCTCAAGAATTGTTATTTCTTAATATTAAGACAATGATAATTATTTTTCTATTGTTATTTTGGAACGTATGCAGTGACTAAAAAATATATAAGTGACTGCATTATGGTATAGACGGAAATTCCAGATTCAATTGTGGTTATATGTTACACAAAGTTTATTCTTTCTTCAATGGATTCTTTCAACAAATTCATTTCAAGAATCTGTTATGTTTGGTTTCTTAATATTAAGACAATGATAATTATTTTTCTATTGTTATTTCGTGGAACGTATGCAGTGCCTAAAAATATATAAGTGACTGCATTATGGTATAGACGGAAATTCCAGATTCAATTGTAGTTATATGCTACACAAAGTTTATTCTTTCTTCAATGGATTCTTTCAACAAATTCATTTCAAGAATCTGTTATGTTTGGTTTCTTAATATTAAGACAATGATAATTATTTTTCTATTGTTATTTCGTGGAACGTATGCAGTGCCTAAAAATATATAAGTGATTGCATTATGGTATAGACGGAAATTCCCACATTCAATTGCGGTTATATGTTACACAAAGTTTATTCTTTCTTCAATGGATTCTTTCAACAAATTCATTTCAAGAATCTGTTATGTTTGGTTTCTTAATATTAAGACAATGATAATTATTTTTCTATTGTTATTTCGTGGAACGTATGCAGTGACTAAAAAATATATAAGTGATTGCATTATGGTATAGACGGAAATTCCCAGATTCAATTGTGGTTATATGTTACACAAAAGTTTATTCTTTCTTCAAAGAATTATTTCAGTGAATTCGTTTAAAAAAATCTGGTTTCTTGATATTAAGACATTGACAAATTTTTTTTTCTGTTGTTATTTGAAGAATTGCCTGCAGTGACTAAAATAATATATAACTGATTAAAATTATTAGAAAATTTAGCTATCAGTAAACCCAACAAATTTCACTTACCCTAGACCATTAATGAAAAACTTCTCAGTAATGTAATCCTTGCAATTGGAATTTTCGAATGCCAGATAGAATTTGTACTCCTTGTTGAGCATGTGGAAGCATCGACCGGCACTCGTTCTGGGGCATTTATGAACAGCCCCGCATTTCCCAAAGATGTCCACCTGGAAGAAAAAAACAATTCCTTCTTTAAAAACCAAAATTACGATTGTGTCTTCTCAAATTTAATAATGTCCTTATTGACAAGAAATTGAAATGAAAACGATTCAAATAAATTTCTCGATTCATTAAGTTATGTTTCCTAACTCAAAAGAACGTGCAACGTCTCGGTCTATACTAGATCTATAACTGCTTCAAGAAGAGGGTCACTTCCAAGTTCATGGGAACAACTTAATTTTTATTTACAAAAATTAAATATATATATATATATATACAGAACTCTATTTACATAAAAAAAATTGATAATTTAATTAATAATTATGTATTATAAATAATTTAATAATACATAAATAATATAAATAACATATTAGTTATTTGTTATTTGTATTTAATTATTTATTTTTTGAGATTAATATATTTTCTCTTATAATCAGTTAATCAGTTGATTTGTATCAGTTTTTATCGCTATATTTTTTCACACAAAAACAATTTGATTTTTTTTTCTCTTTAAAAAAAGATATCTAAATATCAGTTGAAGAAATTTTTTTTTAAGTTGAAATGGAGAGTTACCGGGATGTGCTTTCGACAATTCTCTGGCGTACTGTAGCCTTTTGTTCCTTGCAGCACAATTGATACGAACCAAGCCACTTTTCCACTTTTTCCTTGGGCATAGTTGCGGATAGGTAAATCTGTATTGAGGCTGGGGAGGTCAGGGTATGGCACCCACTTTTCATAGGGGGCCACTATGTCGGAGTCGTGTCTATACGAGGCTGTCCAGTTGAAGAATCCAGCGGCACTGAGAAGGACTGTGTGTGCAAAGGACACTCGAGGAGGAAGAGCAACCAGATCTGTGAATGAAGAATAATGATCATTAATTTCTGATTATCTTAACTTCCTTAGAATTCACACTCAAATTTTTATTATAATAAAAAAATTAACACCATCATGAATATTATTTTTGAGAAGCAGAGTCTATTCGATTAGAACATTTTTATGAAGAGATTATATTCTATTCTATTTTAGAGACAATTCAATTAGAACATTTTTATGAAGAGAGTCTATTCTATTCTATTTTAGAGTCAATTTTATTAGAACATTTTTATGAAGAGAGTCTATTCTATTCTATTTTAGAGTAAATTTTATTAGAACATTTTTATGAAGAGAGTCTATTCTATTCTATTTTAGAGTCAATTCTACACAACATTTTGATGAAAAGAGTCTATTATATTTTAGAATCTATTTTATTATAACATTTGTATGAACAGAATCTATTCTATTCTATTTTTCGAGTCAATTCTATTAGAACATGAGGAATTATAAAATTCCTGTGACGAAGAAGCATCCAATACACAACAGTTAGCCAACACCCGTGACAAAAATTTTGTGTAGGAAACATATCACAGTAGAGTTCTAATAATTTCAGGTATGATGAGTTTTCTTCAGATACTGCAAAACGCCAGCCAATATAAAATCTGAATGAGTAAAAAAATCTGTTTTTCGATGGCTTACTGTATATAATGTGAGATTTTAATAAAAAAAAAATTTAAAAATTTAAAAAAAAAACTTTACACCATTATGAATATATATTTTTGAGACCCAGCGTCTATTCTATTACAGCATTTTTATCTTGCATGCGAAATTATTAAATTCCAGCGACGAAGAATCAGCCGATATGCAATAGTTATCCAACACTCGTAAAAAAATTTTGTGTACAGGAAACTTAGCACAGTAGAGTTCCAATAATTCACGATAAGTTGAGTTTTCTCCAGATACTCCAGCCAATCGAAAACCTGAATGAGTAAAAAAAAAAATCAGACTTTCGATGGGCTTGTGGTATATACAGATTTAGTTTGCCACTATACGGTCATATTTTGCACATTTTAGGTTAATTATACCTGGCCTATAGTTTATAGGAACCCGAACCACTGCAAACATCTATACCATCGCCAGAATTTGAGTCTGACGCCTGCGATACCAATGACCAGAGCGCTAGACAATTGGTCATCAGGCCGCTTATAAAATAAGAAAATCCACATAGTAGTAAAATAGTGAAATTCTTATTATAATTCTTTAACGTACTTTCTTTAAAATATTTACAGTGATTTTTAGACGTTCTTTCATGATAATTTATTGAAAATCAATTTTGTACGACATTTTTTTTACTCACTTGGATTTCTAAAATATGCCCCAAAAGAGATTTGACAAAATAAAAACAATTTAAGTTTAAATTCGGTACAATTAGGAAGCAGTTGTCGATGCCACAAGAAAGAAAAAGTAAATAAAACTGTGAAAGGGTTATGCCGAACAGTTGGAGACTTTCTCTTCAACGACAAACAAACGCAGGATAGTTACTCTTGAATGATAGGTTGTATTTCTCCATTCATACTTACACCATCATGAAATTGACAACAACTTATTATGAGCCTCCTGCTGTCCTTATGAGCTGTGCAAATCTCCCGCATTAGAAAAGCATTTTTCAACAAAATCTTTTCTAATTCGAAAACTTTTCCTTACCTGTTTAGGTGGTCTATTCTCTTGTGTTGGGCGAGTGAATCTGTCTTTGAAAAGGATGAGATCCGCCTTCGTCCTCTTGTCCGAAGTAATTTGACACGTGTCAACGGGACATTGATCCCTGAGGAAGACATTCCGTCCCATCGGCAGATCGCTCCATCCCCTTCGTCCAAAGTACAACAGGATCTTCTTTAAGGGAGGGTGAGAGACATTGCGAAGCTCAGCATAGCCTGGAGGCACGTACATTAGTTGATTGACAATGCGGTCGCCCCCGGATTCGTGAGGCCAGATGGCAGGAGATGCACCTTGAAAGAAGAAAATGCTTATCAGTAAGTAGTAAGGATAGCATGTGATACAAACTCCAATAACTATCTTATCTTAAATACGTACTAATAATAATTATTAAATTTTATAACTAATGACATACTTTATTTTCGTTTCAACAAACATTTCTCTTAAGAGCCACTGCTCTCGCCGTCAAATTTACATTGTTTATAATGCTTCGTTCTCTACTCAGTTGGCCCAGTAGCTTATGCAGTTATTCATTCAGTCTGGTTGCGTCATCTGTCGTTAGTGACACTTATAAAAATTCAATAAACAAGTTCTGATCTAAATCTGACCAAAAGAGTTACCTACTCACCTTAATCCATCAAATGTTTCTTCGAATCTGGTCCATCGTGCTGCTGATTAACACAGGGGCTTCTGAATTAAATTTATCAGTTGGAGAGATTTTTTTCTTATATATATATATATACTCATGTTCATAAATTAAGGATAATTCAGAATCACACAGAAATTGAACTCTAAAATAAAAATTTCACCTGTAGAATTATCACACACATCTTGAAGAAGAATATGCAAATTACAGGAAACAGGCGCGGATAGTACGTCACAATGACGAGAGTGTAAGAGAGGGGTATATAAGGAATGGTGGCAAGGAAGTAAAATTGTTCACAAGCACTTTAAAAGCCTTTCAGTGCAATAACCGCATAGTTATGGCACAAAGGAAGCATTTGGATGATTTTTACGTGGTAGAATTATCGGACGACTGGAATGTGGACGTACCCAGCTGGAAGTATCCCAGGAACTTGAATTGCCCAGAGTGTCATCTCCAGGCTTTGGTAACGATTCCAAGATGATGGTAATGTGAGTAGATGTTACAGCACAGGTCGCCCCCGAGTTACAACGCCGAATGAGGACCGGTATTTAGCAGTTACTGCCAAAAAGAAACAGCATCAGACGGAGCACAGCATCAGACCTGTCTCGTCAGCTCTCTTCAGCTACCGGTACGACAGTTTCAAGGCAGACCGTGTACAGACGCTTAGGGCACATTGGTCTATATGCTTGTAGGCCTGTCAGATGTGTTCCCCCTTACCGTAACTCACTGTCACCTGCGATTAACCTGGAGTAGAGAGCATGCATTGTGGACACCGTAACAGTGGTCTTGTGTGATGTTTTCCGACGAGTCCAGGTTTAGTTTGCAGTCTGATTCTCGCCGGACTTTCATATGGAGATCGCCAGGTACCCGTTACCACCAAGAGAACACCATTGAACGACACCGTTACGGTGGTGCAGGATGGCTCGTTTGGGGAGGAATTATTCTTGGTTCCAGAACTGACCTGTATGTTCAGAGTGTAACGGTGACAGGCCACATCTATCGGGATGTCATTCTGGAACAACATGTACGTTTGTTTCGGGGCGCCATGGGTGCTGAATTTCTGTTTATGGATGACAACGCCCGTCCTCACCGTGCAAACATTGTAGACGAATGCCTTCAATTGGAGGATATCCCCGTATGGATAGGCCAGCATACTCACCGGACTTGAATCCAATAGAGCATGTGTGGGATATGCTTGGCCGACGAATTGCAGCCCGTCAACCCCTCCCACCTGTCAACCGAAACTTCGGAGGGCATTGCTTGATGAGTGGTGTAATATTCCCCAAGATCAGATTGATAATTTGATACTCAGCATGCCTAGGCGTTGTAAGGCCGGTATTGCATCGTCCGGGAGACATACTCCATATTAACCATCATACTAACCATGTTTTACTGTTTTTTGTAAATAGGTTCTTTTTGAAATTTGCTCCAGGGAGTAAAAAATCGCAATTTTTATTAATTATGTCAAACATATAGCATCTTTTGCTCTTTACCTTTTGTTTAATAAATAGACTTTAAAAATAAGTCAAATTTGTTTTGCTTCTGTCTCTTTCTTTGCCTGAACTTCATTATCCTTAATTTATGGACATGAGTGTTTATAAAGGTGAACCTAATTTGTACTTCAGTATAAAAAATATTGCAGCTTTTCAGTTTTTATAATCACATGACAAATGTCATTTTTGAGGGTATCCAGACTTTTGAGGCTGACTATGTTTATCATTCATTTCCTTATTTAAATAAAGGATATAGACTGTTTGGGAAATATTTATTACAGATGGAAAAGTTTTTTGTGACCCACTTCTTATTTGAATTCACTAGCAAATTTGTAAATATAGTTTTCCACGCCTCTGTAGTCCTAAAAAATGAGTGCACAAATTTGAATGGATAAACTTGATTTGCTCTTTCATCTAACTTAGACAATTTCAATTGAATTTCTACCAGAAACTACCAAATTAAAGTAAATCTTACTGATGAATTATACTATTATGTAAATGTACATTTTGAATACAAATATAAAGGAAATAGTGAATGCAAATGCGAAGAATAAAAGAGTCGGAGTTTCTATAAGCAAATATTTTTTCTTTTTTTCAATTCCTTCTATTAGCTCACACTCTCCCTATATATATAATCTTGTTCAAATTTTCAATCGTTAATAAAATACTTTTTTATTCATCCACTCAAGTTCAAATACATTTTTTCGAACTTGTAGCGGAGGACACTTGATGTTAATAACTGTTTTTTTCAAATATTAATTCCTTAATTAAATTTAATTAATTAATTTTAGTTTTTTTTTTTTAGATTTCGGTTGCATATATCTACCAATAGATGGTGCCAGATAAACCTAAAAAATGAAGGAAAATTATTTATAAAGGACTTCCTGCCATATAGTGAAAAGAAAGTAGGAATTTACTTTTAAAAAAAAATTTTATGTTACTTTTTATTAATTTGTGTGATAAGGATACTACACCACTTCCGGAATAAACAAGACATGTTATACTTACTTCCAGGATATGGATGTAAAAGTGGTCGCACAGCCCCTCCTTTCATGTACCACGGCCTGTGGGGGTGTTGACGAGGGTGCGGGGGAAGGGGACGGCAGATGGGGCAGCGGGTAGCGGAAGGTTTTTTCGATGCCGAACCGGAAACCGACTCGGAAGAAAGCGTTGATGGCAAGCAGGAGACAGCATAGGACAAACAGGGAGGACAAGACTCGGGGAAAGCGAAAGCGACGCATCACGTCACCTGCAATTCAAAACATTCCCATTCCATTAGGATAATGTCCTCTTCAGCAACTTCATTCTTGAGGGATCAGTAAGGTTGACACTGAATTTTAATACATTATTTACAAAATACTTACTTACAATTGTGATTTAGCTTTGAAACGATTCGAAATTTGGATATAAACCTCCTATAAGGCCTCATAAACCTCATATAATCATAATTGCCTCACAGGCACTGGCAATATTGCTATTTCCTGATCAAAAAGTTCTAATACAAAAAATTTTCTTTTACATCTCTGTAGACATACATGAGTTCAAGGGCGGTCAACCCGCTTTCCACTTCGAACATATTTCGAACATATAAAAGTGTGATAAATCTCACGGGAGAGATTTATCATACTTTTTATAAAATATATTTATTCTATAATGGTTAAAGAAGTGAAAAACAATGTATTAAAAAAAATTCATTATGTGTGCATCCATATATTTAAAAATTAACTGTTTAAATTATGAGAAAAAAATTTATTTTGATTTTAAAATAATATTCTTTGCGAATATATTACATATATTGACTGTTTTATTTATAAGTTTATAGTTATGAGTACGCAGATTAATTAAATTATATTCTGCGAACTCATGATGCATGCGCATCGATTTGCAAAAAGCTAAGTGAAAGAGTGAAGAAACAAATATCGCACTAATAAAATAAATATTTTTTAATGATTTAATATTTTTAAATTTCGTTTATATTTATATATTTTTTTATATTTCATTTTGAGTGTTACATATTTCTTTACAATGTGCGTTAGTATCATTATTATTATAGTATCTATGCTCACATGTAAGAATAATAGTAAATCCAAAAATAACTCATTATTTTTCAATTTTTCACTAAAAAATGTCTGTAGTTGGTCTCAATCCCAATATGGGGATATACAATTTTATATGCGGCCGCGGAGTTAGGATGCATTTCCAATGTGGCCCGCAAGATCATTTGGTTTGACAACCCCTGCATTAGCTGATTAAATTATTAAATAATTTCTACACAGAATAACCACTACATACTTTCTTAATACATTGAAGAAAGTATGTAGTGGAAAGTATACAACATAATTCCAGCATATTTTTTGTAAATATTTATTAAAACATGAAAAGAAGATATATTCTTAACAAAGTGTAATATTTATTAAAGTACAAAAAAGTTTTAATGCTATTTCCAATTTTGTTTTCATGTTTTTTTCCTATGGTTCATATTTTATTTACTTTTGATTCTAATTTATTATATGCACATGAAATTCCAAGTGCAGAAATGACAACTTAATACAGAATACAATAACCACTTTTTAAACAGTAATTTTTGACTTAGAATATAGCAAATTTCCTGAGTTTAAATTGTTAAGTGGTTAGTATTTTGAAAAAAATATTAAAAAAAAACAAGTAATATAAAAAAAATGTTCCTAGTAAAAAAGTCAATTCCTACTTTTTTTCACTATATTGCAGAAAGTCCTTTATAAATAATTTTCATTCATTTTTTTTTAAGTTTATCTGACGCCCTCTATTGGTAGATATAGGCAACTTAAATCTAAAAAAACTAAAATTAATTAATTAAATTTAATGAATGAATTAATATTTGAAAAAAACTGTATTAACATCTAGTGTCATCCACTACAAGTTCAAAAAAATGTATTTGAACTTGAGTGGATGAATAAAAATATTTTTATGAACGATTGAAAATTTGAACGAGATATATATAGGGAGAGTGTGAGCTAATAGAAGGAATTGAATAATGTTTACAAAAAGTGGTTATATATATTCCGTAATGGTTGGCATCTCTACAAATGACGTGAATTTTCGTCCTCCGTCGCCAACAATTGATAAAAAAAGACGGTAATTCACATCTCCCATCTTTAAAGTGTTAAAGAGATTTTAAAGAAATTGCATGTTTTTATTGTACTCTATTTAAAACTAAAAAGTAAACAAAAGAACTAAACTGTTTTGGGTACAACCAATTGATTATACTATGCTTATTGATGTCATATTGAGTGAAAGATTTATTAGTGATAAATTTTTCAAATTGTTTGAGAACTTGACATAATACATATACAGACATTTTTTTTATTTCTGGCTTAGTAAACAGAACTTTGTTAACCTGTTTATACAACTTGATCCATTCATTTCATATCATAATGCATATATTAACGTAGTTTAATATTGGAATATTCCCTTATTTTGTAATCACACAAAAAATGATCTTTTATTAATGTCATTAATAAAAAATGTCATGCCCATCAACATGAATGATATGAATTTTTGAAAATGCATGTTGAAATCTCAGCAGTTGTTATTTAAGAAAATTAATGCTACACAAAAAGCAGCAACTCGTGCTAATTTCCGCGTAGCTCATTCAATGGCGAAATAAGGAAATATTTTAATGATGGTGAATTAATCGAGGATTGCATCATTGCAGCAGCAGAAGAAATGGGATCAGAAAAGCTAATATACTTAAAACATCAGTTTGTCACTGGATAATCGAAGAGTAAATGATATTGTAGAAAATATATTAACTCAATTGTCTGACAAGAACTAACACTATTTGGCCCTGGATGACTCAACAGAAGTTTTTGATACTATTCAAGTGCTACTTTTTATTCGAGAAATAGATAAAAATTATTAATTATACGAAGAGCTTCTTGTCGTTCGTAGCTGGAGAAGATATTTTTTAAAGTAATTGAAAATACTATTCAGAAAAAGTATCTCCAATGTGATAAGAAATCTGATTATTATTTTGCATCGTGCATTTTAATCAAAATAACTTATGGGTTGGATTGATGATACCCACAGGCCAGTGAAGACATAGTGTGGAGACCCTTGTTCTAAATAATCAACGGCACGCGCGAACAAGCTTCAACATATTCGTACTATTTTTTTCAATTCCTTCTATTAGCTCACATTCTCCCTATATATATCTTGTTCCAATTTTCAATCGTTCATAAAATACTTTTTTATTCATCCAGTCAAGTTTCAATACATTTTTTTTACTTGTAGTGGATGACACTGGATGTTAATATAGTTTTTTCAAATATTAATTCAGTAATTAAATTTAATTAATTAATTTTAGTTTTTAGATTTAAGTTGCATATATCTACCAATAGATGGCGCCAGATAAACTTTAAAAAATGAATGAAAATGATTTATAAAGTACTTTCTGCAATAGAGTGAAAAAAAAAAAAAAAGTAGGAATTGACTTTAAAAAAAAATGTTTTTTTATATTATTTGTTGTAGAGGCGATACTAGAACGATTTCGTTATCGTCAAAATAGAACGGGTTGTATAGTTAGATGCCTCAACTAAATTTACAACCTCACTCGTTCACCAATGAACGAATGAAAAAACTGCGTTTCATTTTTACAAAAATCAATCAATCACAATGCGTTACAAAAATCAGTGTCCTAGAGGCCTAACACCTATTTTTTAAGTTATGGATTTTAAAGATATCTCTGTACAAAAAGAAATAACGTGACAAAATTTCATGTCATATCTCATTATTTTAAATATTTTTCGTTTAAAAAGTATCTCGTGTTTGATTTAAGCCCCGAGTCTTACAATTTTTAAATATTTGTTGTTGTTTATTATCCCACTTGGTTGACAGCGACATCTAGATCACGTCCATGAGCCGTGTGTTCTCATTTAAATATTTTAAATTTACATTGATAATTAAATATTCAATATATTCATAAGCTAATTTTTCTTCTGTTTATAGAGTTTTTCATAGCTTTAGAATTACATTAATTTTCTCATGTTAAATCTAATTATTTAGCGTGTTCAAATTAATAAATGCATATAAGAATGCATATAAAATGAATAAATGCATATAAATTTTAAAATATACGATAGCTACATTAGTGAACATTAAACGTCAATATTAAATGTTCAGTATTAAACATTGACATGGTATTAAAGACTGATGGTATTAAAATCTTTTTTTTTTTTTTTTTCATTCTTTTATAAAGATTCTCGTCAAGTTAATTGTTGTTGTTGAATTTATTAATTTGTTGTCATTAGTTAAGCATATGCTTGTCCATTAAGATATTAAATAGCATTAGCTTTACTGTAATTACATGCATAAATTATCTAAAACATACATAAACTAACAACATAAGTATTACTCTTAAATGTTTTGTAATAAATATTAAATGATATCATTATGTTGATGTTATTATTATCATTATTCATTTGTTGGTAAAATGTAACTCTTAAATATATATCTCATCTCACTAAAATTAAAAAAATTAATTTAAGGCAACAAATAAAGTAATCGAGAAATTTTAAGAAAATTAAAATATCGTTTGTTAAATAATAAATTATGTTTTATCATAAAAAACATTTTGAAAAGAGAAATAAACATATTACAATGTATGCAAGCATTGCACTTCGAATGTCAAACTCTAAATGTAATTTTGAAATAAAAATTATAAAGTGAAATCAAAGCTGGAATCTAGATGAGTGAGATCTAAAAAAATCTAGATTCTAGATAAAAAACAAATAAAAATAAAAGATAATCATTCAATCTCGTGAATCTTTGCAAAAGAAAAGTTACTTAATAATAATAAACATTTTTTGTTAAATTATGGAATGTTTAAAAATATTTAAAGCTGTTCTTAAGAAATAATATTTTGAAAACTACTTAATATTTTATCACCATTTTATTGATTATTGATTTTTTAAACAATGTTATTTTTATCATGTTTTTAAAAATCTCTTTAATATTCTTTGCTTTATGTCCATCTAATTTAATTATTAAAAATTAAAACATGCAAATTACAGATGAATTTTAATGAAGCAATACACTAAAGTAATTCCAAAATGATTAAATAAGTGGAATTTACAACTTAAATAAATAAAATAATGTTGAAAAAAAAAAGAAAAGTAAAGAAATAAGATTACTTTGAAAAAGTTGCGCCCTTTTTATTAAATACATTCATTTGTTCAAAAAGGAAAAAAATTCTAATTCCTCTTCAAAATCAATTTAGAGATTTTTAAGGCAAACAAAACATCAGAATTAACTATTTTTGAAAGCTATTTTAAATTATCTTATCAAAACTAGTAATATCTTTTGAAAGATAAACATTAAAAAATAAGACAGACAGAATAATGATAATATTCAATAAAGCGTTATAACATAATTTAAATTAAGAATATAGACTAAGAAAAATTTAGTAAAATAGAATTGCATTGAAAAAGAACAATTTTTATTTCTGTTATAAGATAAATTCAATCTTACTTTAAAATTTTTTTATTTTAATTATTCTTTAAAGTTCTTTAAAGAATTTTTAAAATTATTATTAATATTTTATCAAATTTTAATAAATTCGTCGTCAAATTAATAAGGCTCAAATAAATAAATAAATCGTCAGCAAATTAATCATTACTGCAGTTTTACTTTGTTATAATTTTTAATGATTAATTTGCAGACGATAATCTTGCATTGAAAAGAATTTTTACAATAATATCGAATAAAAAAGAAGAACGCACTACAATAATATCTATGACGATTCAAAACGGAATAACGATAAAATTAAAATGAGGAGCACATTTCTGAGAAAAAGAAAAATCAGAAGTAAGGTATAATGATTTTTTTTTTTTTTTTCAGTATAAATTCACTTTTTTTATGTAGGAATTTAAGAGTGTTTAAAATTATCCTTCGAAGTTCCTAAATGTTTATATTTAAACTAGTAATATTTTATCAGTATTTAAGCAATTTAAACTTTTAACAGACGATGTTTAATGTCCACAAATTAATCATAATGTCGATAATACGTTTGGTTCCTAAACTTTTAAATGGAATAAAAATATAATGGAAATGAGAAGCATATTTTTTGAGAAAAAGCATAATCAGAAGAAAAATATAATAAATTTTATTTATTTATTTTTGTTGCAGTATAAATTGATTTTTTTTATGCAAGAATTTATGAGCGTTTAAAACTATTCTTCGAATTTTATAAATGTTTATATTTAAATTAGTAATATTTTATCAGAATTTAAACAATTTAATCTTTTAGCAGACGATTTTTAATGTCTATAAATTAATTATAATATTGATAATACGTTTGGTTCCTAAACTTTTAAATGGAATAAAAATATAATGGAAATAAACGAAATATTTTTGAGAAAAATAAAAATCAGAAGAGAATGTAGTAAATTTTACTTTTATTTCTGTACAATACGTAATTAAAAGAGCATTTATAAGCATTTAAAATTACTTTCCAATTTAAATTAATAATTATTTATTAGCTAAATTCAAATTATTTTATGTTAACATTTTATTTTTAATTTAATGCATTTAAATAACTGCGATGTCTGGCAGACGATATTAAAATATCGTCTGCTAAATAATAATCAGATATTAATGCAATGAAACTCTACCAAATTGTTGATACAAATACATTTGCAAATTTCTAAGAACATGAGAAATAAAGAAAACAACTGCAGACGATAACTTACCATGTTATTAGGGATGCAGCAGCGAGTGGTGTGTTCGCTCCGCTCCTCGCTGGCCGGTCGATGGGAATCGATTCTTCTTTTTTTTATGCTTTTCTATTTTTTACCCAAGGTGCCTTTCAATCCACGACGCCCTCTCTCGACAACACCAGGTGTGGCCATTCACTGGGGGTCTTTTGTTAAGGCAGGGATGTCCTCTCGCATGTAAATAGGAAGTAATGTGCTATTTAATAAATGCAGTAACCGTACTGAGGGGTAATTTCCCACGGAAGATATCGCCGGTTTTCCTTCATCTTTCTTTGTTATCCATTGAGTAATTGTGATATGAACCTTAAAAATGTCCGTTATTCACCGTGTGTATACACTTATTTGTAGGAACTCTACTATGTCCTTGAAAATAAAAAAACTCATTTATCTTGCTTTACTTGCGTCCAATACTTACACATGCGAGTCCTATTTGGGGATCTACTGCTCCGTCGAATTTCGAGATCATACAAAGACCAGAAAATAAATTCATACGTATGATTACAAATTCGTCCTGGTTTTTCAGAAACGAGGATATCAGACATGCTCTTTCCCTCCCAAGTTTTAAACAATTTACTTATAAAAATTGCACAAAATTTTTATAACTCCATTCCAAATGTTAATAATTCTGTTTTGAATGATCTATGTAACTATGATTACTGCATTTCTGATTTCAAAAATTCCAAAAGACCTCGCGCTGTTCTGAATATTATTCATTAACATTTCGATATCCTCCTTTCCGAATTACCATGCAGTTTCTCCACTGAGTCGTAATTTCCCCTACAATCATTTTTGTTTCTATTGGGTTTTTTTTTTATTACCTTATAAAAATTATAACACTAATATTAAAAAAATTATATATGCATACTTTTTTATTAATTAAAAAATAATAATTAATAAGTTAATTTTTTAATAAATTAATAATATATATATCTTACTCCTTTTCTATCTAATCAATGGGCTTAAAGCTTAAGAAACTTCTCTCATTCACAAAGCACGAGATAGAGATTGCTAGGCAACCAAGGCTCTCTGTCAATCTGGCAAATCGTTGTCATCGTGATTCACTGTGCTTCATATAATCAAAATAAGAATGCATCAAGGTGCAGTGTAATGCAATTCAAATGGATTCTTTCAGGCTTTTAAACTTATAAGAATTATTAGTAATATAAATTTCTACAACCTAGTTTACATTTAACGAATATGCATTTTATGTAGAAACTATTTGTCAATTTTAAATTTTACACACGTAAATTTAATTAAAGTAAGGCACTAAAGTTGAAGAAACTTGTTTCAAAAGTTAGCCCGCCTTGTCTAACAAAAAATATTATTACGAAATAGTTAGTAGAATTTTGAATAAAATTTAAGATTTCAATCGTTTGATGATTTCAGTTAAAAACTAATCTGCAAAAAGGATTGCACAAGTCTTTTTACTGCAAATTTTGCAATTTTTTTTTTTTTTTTTCATTTGTAAATTTAATTGTTTTGCTCGTTGCATGTTACGCGACCCTTTTACCTATTGTAGATATTTTTAAATTATAACGTATTTTATAATTATAGAATGTAAATATGTAAAGTATTTATTAATCTATTTAAAATATAATACACTGAAGTGACAAAAGTCATGGGATACCTCTTAATATCGTGTCGGCCCTCCTTTCGCCCGGCGAAGTGCAGCAACTCGACGTGGCATGGACTCAACAAGTCGTTGGAAGTCTTCTGTAGGAATATTGAGCCATGCTGTCTCGATAGACGTCCATAATTGTGAAAGCGTTGATGGTGCAGGAGTTTGGGCACGAACAGACCTCTCGATGATGTCCCATAAATGCTCGATGGGATTCATGTCGGGCTATCTAGGTGGCCAGATCATTCGTTGGAATTGTCCAGAATGTTCTGCAAACCAATCGCGAACAGTTGTGGCCCGGTGACATGGCGCATTGTCATCCATAAAAATCCCATCGTTGTTTGGGTACATGAAGTCCATGAATGGCTGCAAGTGATCTCAAGTAGCTGAACATAAGCATTTCCAGTCAATGTTCGGTCCAGTCGCACCAGAGGACCAAGTCCATTCCATGAAAACAGCCCACACCATTACGGAGCCCCCACCAGCTTGAACAGTGCCTTGCTGACAGTTTGGGTCCATGGCGTCGTGGGGTCTGCGCCACACTCGAACCCTACCATCAGCTCTTACCAACTGAAATCGTGACTCATCGGACCAGGCCACGGTTTTCCATTCATCTAGGGACCAACCGATATGCTCACGTGCCCACGAGAGTCGCTGCAAGCGATGTCGTTCTGTCAGTAAAGGCACTCGAGTCGGTCTTCTGCTGGAATAGCCCAAGAAAGCCAAATTTCTCCGCACAGTTCTAACAGACAAGTCCCTTGTACGTCCCACATTGATTTCAGCGGTTATTTGACGCAGTGTTGCTTGTCTGTTAGAATTTACGACTCTTTGCAGACGTCGCCGGTCTCGGTCGTTAAGTGCAGGCGGTCGACCACTGCGCTGTCCATGGTGGGATGTTATGCCTGAAATTTCATACTCTCGGCACACACTCTTGACACAGTGGATCTGGGAATGTTGAATTCCTAACGATTTCCGAAATGGCATGACCCATGCGTCTAGCTCCAACTAACATTTCGCGTTCAAAGTCTGTTAATTCCCGTCGTGCGGTCATCATCACGTCAAAACCTCTTCACATGAATAACTTGAACAGAAATGAAAGCTCTGCGAAAGCACTGCGCATTTATACCTGCTCGACGCGATGCTACTGCCATCTGAAAATTTGCATATTGCTATCCCATGACTTTTGTCACTTCAGTGTATATAACAAAGTGAATACATTTTTTAATAATTAAAGTGAATACATTGCCTTTTCTTGATATATAAGTAACTTGAAGAAATTTTATTTTTCTAATATTTTTATTATTATTATTACTGTTATTTGATTATGCTTACATCTTGAAATGCAAGTCAGTTTTTTTAACCAACTTTCTCGAATTTGAGATTCATTAACCTTTCGATATCCTCCTTTTCGAATTACACCACTGAGTCACAATTTCCCTCTTCAATTGTTTTTTGTTTGTTTATTTTTTATTACCTTTTATTTTTTCCTTTTTAACTTCATTTTTTACTTAAAAATTATAATAATAACATATAAAAATTATATATACATACATATACAAATATATATATATATATATATATATACAAAATATATATATATATATATATATATATATATATATATATATATATATATATATATATATATATATATATATATATATATATATATATATATATTTATTTATTTATTTATTTATACACTGAAGTGACAAAAGTCATGGGATACCTCTTAATATCGTGTCGGCCCTCCTTTCGCCCGGCGAAGTGCAGCAACTCGACGTGGCATGGACTCAACAAGTCATTGGAAGTCTTCTGCAGGAATATTGAGCCATGCTGTCTCGATAGACGTCCATAATTGTGAAAGCGTTGATGGTGCAGGAGTTTGGGCACGAACAGACCTCTCGATGATGTCCCATAAATGCTCGATGGGGTTCATGTCGGGAGATCTAGGTGGCCAGATCATTCGTTGGAATTGTCCAGAATGTTCTGCAAACCAATCGCGAACAGTTGTGGCCCGGTGACATGGCGCATTGTCATCCATAAAAATCCCATCGTTGTTTGGGTACATGAAGTCCATGAATGGCTGCAAGTGATCTCCAAGTAGCTGAACATATGCATTTCCAGTCAATGTTCGGTCCAGTCGCACCAGAGGACCAAGTCCATGCCATGAAAAACAGCCCACACCATTACGGAGCCACCACCAGCTTGAACAGTGCCTAGCTGACAGTTTGGGTCCATGGCTTCGTGGGGTCTGCGCCACACTCGAACCCTACCATCAGCTCTTACCAACTGAAATCGTGACTCATCGGACCAGGCCACGGTTTTCCATTCATCTAGGGACCAACCGATATGCTCACGTGCCCACGAGAGTCGCTGCGAGCGATGTCGTTCTGTCAGTAAAGGCACTCGAGTCAGTCTTCTGCTGGAATAGCCCAAGAAAGCCTTGAACAGAAATGAAAGCTCTGCGAAAGCACTGCGCATTTATACCTGTTCTACGCGATGCTACTGCTATCTGAAAATTTGCATATTGCTATCCCATGACTTTTGTCACTTCAGTGTATATATCTTACTCCTTTTCTAATCAATGGGCTTAAAGCTTAAGAAATTTCTGTTGTTCACGAAACAGGAGATAGAGGTTGCAACCGAGGCTCTCCGCTAACCTGGCAAACCGTCGTCGTTAAATTTCAGATTTGAGAAAAACGCTAGTTTCCTCAAAAAAAAAAAAAAAAAAAAAAAAAAATGTCAAATCTAATAGACATTATCACATTGATCTTAGTCTTACATGTATAACTGATTAGCAAGAATAACTTTAAAACATAACAATTTCAATTAATTTAAATGCAAAATTATATAAACTAACATTTTGTAAAATATCATCGTTAAAATTTAAGCACTTTTGTTTCTCCAACATTTATTTTTTTACACATCGGGACCTCATTCCACTAATGTATTCCATGAACAATTCACTCGTTACCAAATAATAATACTTTCTGTCGTGACTCTTAAGGTAATTGCCATACATTTGTCTGTCATTGGTAGAAAAATCAAAAAAATTCACACCGAGCGACTTGACAGTCAAGACGAAACATCTGTTGCCAAATACATAATTTAAGATAGAGGACCAGAACCAGTTTTTTCAAAAATTTTTTTGTTTTTTCTAATGCAGCTGGCAAACACTTAGACAGCTTGGTCTTGGATGCCTTAAGGCAAGCGCTGCACAGACGTTACTCACTTTGCATTACCCAGGGGGCGTGTAATTTGAAGATAATCCACGGACGCGGAGTAACAATGCCCCCGCAACGCTCTACGACCATAATAGACCGGAACCTACGGTTTAAGGCTCGTGCTCACCAAGGCGAGAAGATGCAAGCGAAAAAAAATTTGACCAATCACTAGCCTCACCGCGATCGCCTGAAACCGGTTTGCAGTCCGCCGCTTGAATTGCCCAACTTTCAACTCGAAACGGTTTTTCACTAGGCGTAATGCTATTTCTGACGTTTCGCTGTGAAGGGGTCGGAAAAATTTTGTCGCTTGCCTCTTGAATCTTCACGTCTCTCGCCTCGGTGGGAACGAGCCTTTAAAGTGGATTCCGCACCACTACAAACATCCATTGCACCGCCGGGACTCAAACCCGAAACCTGTGGTACCGAGCGCCAGATCGCTAGCCACTCGGCCATTCAGGCCCTTTTTTCAAATATTAATTCAGTAATAAAATTTAATTAATTAATTTTAGTTTTTTTTAGATTTAAGTTGCATATATCTACCAATAGATGGCGCCAAATAAAGATTAAAAAATGAATGAAAATTATTATAAAGGACTTTCTGCAATCTAGTGAAAAATGTAGGAATTGACTTAAAAAAAAAAAAATTTTTTGTATTACTTGTTTTAAATAATATTATCGCAAACAACATACAAAATTTTGGCACAAAAGCGATCATTTTTGGAGTTATCGCAATTTGGCACATAAAATTTTTTTTAAGTCAATTTCTACTTTTTTTTTTTCACTATATTGCAGAAAATCCTTTATAAATAATTTTCATTCATTTTTTTAAGTTTATCTAGCGCCATCTATTGGTAGATACATGTCCCCTTAAATCTAAAAAAAAACTAAAATTAATTAATTAAATTTAACTAATGAATTAATACTTGAAAAACTGTATTAATATCAAGTGTCATCCACTACAAGTTCAAAAAAAAAAATGTATTTGAACTTGAGTGGATGAATAAAAAGTATTTTATGAACGACTGAAAATTTAAAAACAAGATATATAAATATATATAGGGAGAGTGTGAATTAATAGAAGGAATTGAATAAAGAAACAAAACAAATTGCAAAATTTGTGCCTCATCAATGCTCGTACTCCATTGCTAATTGCTATTCCATCTGTATGACAATCAAACAGCTGCTATTTAGAATATTTAGAATTGTATTATTTTTTAATCTTTTCTAGAGTAAAATAGTTATACTACATTTGTAATATATGTTTAATTCAATTTGCTTCAGAATCATGTTTCTAAAATTATTGTATATCATCATTTCTACTATTTTTTTTTTTTTTTTTTTTTATTATTATTATTATTCTTATAAAGTTTCTTTTCTTTTAAGTAATTAAATATTCATTTAAGTATGAAGTATTCTAAATAATTTAATAATATTTAAAATACTTTAAAATATTTAATACTTATAAGTATTATGTATTTTAAATAATTAATAAGTATTTTTAAGTATTTTAAATATTCATTTGAGAATAGATATATTATTTATTTTTTAAGAATACGAATAAAAATGTTAAATTTTTTTATTTAAAAATGTCACATACATTAGCACTTATGCCATCATTTATCCAGTATTTTTCAGCAGTGCAATTAAAATCACTTAGTGCAACGCACACATCTAAATGTTCGGCTGACATAGGCTGACGAGAATCACAAAGAATGCAATCCAGAGTGACGGCAATACCAATATTAAAAATATGAGATTCCAGGCTTAGATATTATTCCATCCATAGATATTTGTAGAGGTTTTTTTTTTTTTTTTCCAGACCAATAAATAGGGATGAGAAACATCCTTAAAAGCTTCCAGCAAATCTTTAGCATATTTAGCTCCTATAAAAATACAGATTTCAAGTATCTTGTAACGACTTGATTATAATTTTTTTTTTTTTTACAGAATCCAATCGTTATATCGATTGCTTTTTGCGAAACTTTATTTAGTGACTCGTAAACTCCTATTACTAAATATTGGAATCTTTTATATTTTTCACTGAGCTGGTTATAAATAAATGGAACATTCATAAATGCTGATGTTGTTGTTATCGTGTCCATGGATTTAAAATATAATTATCAAAGTTACATCAAGTCAAAAGTCTTCACGATAGCGGCCGCTAGCAACGGCGCCGCTTCACTATACAGGACTTCTCTGAAGTTGGCCTCGATTGGCACCATACCCAATTGCAAACATGAGGAGTGAGTGCTGGGTACTCTAGAATGTGCTTAAGTGTTAGGAAAGCGTTGGGGTAATTTCTGCAGGGAATGTATTCCCTGGTCTTGTCTGGGAGAAACTTCATCCCTCTGTAATGATTAGTTCTGAGTCTGCTAATAACTGGTCAACTTCCTAGGGCAGTTGAAATCCGTGATTAGTGGCTTCTTAAAGTTATGAGGTCGGTTATAAATGCTAATATATGCACATTTTGTTCATGGCAGAGTCCTCTTTTTAGCGCTATAGCTGTCTTAAAACATGATTTTTAAATGGGCTATCGTTCTTGATCTAAATAATAAATGTTCTGTTACACAGTTCAAAATCCATAGAATTTCTACCTCAGTAATCCTTTGAGATTTTAAAAAAATTTCGAAAGGATTGGCCGTCGAAAAGTTTTTTTTGCCTTCATTGCAATCGGAGCAATAGAAGCGGGGGTAAATATGAATAAATTCGGGAAATTGGATGAAAGATAAACTTTTCTACACTTTTAAAGAATATCAAGAGAGAGGAGAATACCAGCCCGCCAAAAATTGCAGTTTTAAGGGTTCTGAACTCCCTCAAATCAATTCATGCTAGATCTGAGCTGCTTTCTTTGGCTTTAACTTTTAAGTCGAATGCTACGATGGGCACTTCCCATATGAATGACAAAACATTTACTATAAAAAATATATTAGTAGGTTGATTTCAATTTTTGTAATTGCTTCAAAGTAGCATTTGATGTTTGGTGTGATCGAAAATATCAGTCTCATTAAAATTAATCACATCACGCGAAAATATATCAAATCGTAGTTTAGAGGACAAGGAAATTTGTTGGCTTTTGTCACTAAACGGAATAATGGTGATACTCTTCCGAGATACGATTTCTCTCTGCCGGAGAATGCTAAACGCTCAAGGGCGGTTTTGCATAGCTTACAACTGCCCAAGACGAACTAGCTCAGTCGTCAGGAGAGTCATTTCTGCTGCTGTTGGCGGCGGGTTCGAATATAATCTGTTCCTTTAGTCATCATTTCTAGCAGATTTAACTCCATTCTGTGGTGTATTTTTTAAATTGATTTTTACTTTTATTTTATTTTAAAAGCTCACTTTTCATATTGACTTTTGCCTTTTATTTTTATTCTTCATTCGACCATGACCTGTTCCTTTAGTCATCATTTCTAGCAGCCTTAACTCCATTCTGTGGTGTATTCTTTATTGATTTTTGCTTTTCACTTTTATTCTTCATTCGACCATGATCTGTTCCTTTAGTCATCATTTGTAGCAG
Source organism: Caerostris extrusa (assembly GCA_021605095.1). Taxonomy (NCBI): domain Eukaryota; kingdom Metazoa; phylum Arthropoda; class Arachnida; order Araneae; family Araneidae; genus Caerostris; species Caerostris extrusa. The sequence goes on from BPLR01015196.1 coordinate 68,595, forward strand.
TCATTCTTCATTTTTGCTTTTTTTTTTTACTTTATTTTAAAAGCACTCTTTTCATATAGCAGCAGATCTTGGTCACTTGCTGCTTTTGTTCCTTTACTAGCAGCTTAACCATTCTGTGGTGTATTCTTCATTCAACCATGACCTGTTAATTTAGTCATCATTTCTAGCAGCCTTAACTCCATTCTGTGGTGTATTCTTCATTGATTTCTGCTTTTTATTCTTATTTTATTTTAGAAGCTCACTTTTCATATTGATTTTTGCCTTTTATTTTTATTCTTCATTTGACCATGTCCTGTTCCTTTAGTCATCATTTCTAGCAGCAGCCTTAACTCCATTCTGTGGTGTATTCTTCATTGATTTTTGATTTTGCTTTTTACTTTTATTCTTCATTCGACCATGACCTGTTCCTTTAGTCATCATTTCTAGCAGCCTTAACTCCATTCTGTGGTGTATTCTTCATTGATTTTTGCTTTTTATTTTTACTTTATTTTAAAAGCTCACTTTTCATATAATTATATTATTCATATATATATTCCCGTTTCTCTTTTAAACTTACTTTGAACTGGGCAGCAGATCTGAACTGTTCCTTTAGTCATCATTTCTAGCAGATTTAACTGACTGTGTATTTTAAATTGGAGGGTTCATATTGATTTTTGCTTTTTATTTTTATTCTTCATTCGACCATGACCTGTTCCTTTAGTCATCATTTCTAGCAGCCTTAACTCCATTCTGTGGTGTATTCTTCATTTATTTTTCCTTTTTGCTTTTTATTTTTACTTTTTATTTTAAAAGCTCACTTTTCATATAATTACATTATGCATATATAGCTTTATATATATTCTTATTTATATATATTTTTCCCGTTGCTCTTTTAAACTTACTTTGAACTGGGACAGATCTTGGTCACTTGCTGCTCTGACTGTGGAGGGTTCGACCATGACCTTTTCCCTTTAATCAGTCATAATTTTAAGTCATTCATCATTCATTAATTTTTAGTCATAATTTCTAGCAGCCTTAACTCCATTCTGTGGTGTATTCTTCATTGATTTTTGCTTTTTATTTTTACTTTATTTTAAAAGCACTCTATTCATATAGTTATATTATTCAAATGTGTATATATATATATATATATTATAATTATATATTTTTCTCGTTGCTCTTTTAAACTTACTATGAACTGGGACAGATCTTGGTCACTTGCTGCTTTGACGAGTTCGACCAAGACCTGTTCCTTTAGTCATCATTTCTAGCAGCTTTAACTCCATTCTGTGGTGTATTCTTCATTGATTTTTCCTTTTTATTTTTACTTTATTTTAAAAGCTCTCTTTTCATATATTTTATATTATTCAAATATATATATATATATTATATATTTTTCCCGTTGCTATTTTAAACTTACTTTGAACTGGGACAGATCTTGGTCACTTGCTGCTTTGCCTGTGGAGGGTTCGACCATGACCTATTCCTTTAATCATCATTTTCTAGCAGCTTTAACTCCATTCTGTGGTATATTCTTCATTGATTTTTTTTTTTTTTTTTTTTTTTTTTTTTACTTTATTTTAAAAAAGCTCTCTTTTCATATAATTATATTATTCAAATATATATATTTTTTTTTTTTTTTTCGTTCCTTTCAAACTTACTTTGAACTGGGACAGGTCACTTGCTGCTTTGATTTTTATTTCATGAACTTTACCTATCGTGCTTCCTGCTTTGCAGACCGGAGTTAGGCCCCTGCGGGGCCAAGAAATTCCGAAAATTACAAACTGATTGTGTACCTAGAGTAACTATTAAGATAGATGAGAAATACTTAAGTTTTGGACTATGGAATAAGTTTGTCAGAATTTTAATATTTTTATTTTCATATAATAGATAAAAGAAAGAGGCAGATTTTCAATGGTAACTGTTCAAAATCCATCATATCGTAGAAAATACATAAAATTAACGAAAAAAAATCAATATTTGAGGTGAGACTCTGTCTCATTTATGACAAGAGTCTTATTTTTCAAAATAGCATCTGTAACGTATATGTAATGCTTTTCTTGAAATTATATTGCACGAATATCCACGAAAGCGCCGTTATGAAGTTGCTTTTCAGTCGGAAATTCGACCTGATGTTCATCATCCCCCCAAAAAATGCGATTCCATCAATTCCTAATTTATGATACATTTTTGTTGAGCTATAGTTTTTCACTTCAAAAGAAAAACGGGGCTGTTCTATCAGGGGTTCTGGTTGGCAAAAAGTGATAATTCATGGTAACCATTGAACTTTTTCGGGAAGGATTGTCAATCACACTTACCTTTTCAATTTTAAGAAGGGAATATACTTTTTCAGTGGTGGGAAAATTGGTCACCCATTCCAATTTTGTCCAGAAGCTGAATAATGCCATATATTTACTTACTTCATTCTTTTTAAAAGCCTTTTCACTTTTCAAATAAATCCTTTATTATTTTTTTTTTTTTAATTTATAAAACTACTTTTAATTTTATTAACATAGATTAATTTTAATGTTATATTGCTATCAATTTTTAATTTAAATCTGCTACTGAAAATTATTTACCTCAAAAATAGCTTACCTTTCACATTCTACATGTTATGGAAACATTATTTTTGTAACATGTATTATTTTCATATTTAAACTTCCTACACTTACTTGTATGTTTTTATATATAGACAAATAAAAATCGAAGTAGAGGGAGAGATTTTTTTTTTTTTTTTTTTTTTTTTTTTTCTTTTCTCCTTCCAAGATACTTGATAGCAATATCTAGAGCATCTTTTAGACGAATCTTAAAGAAAATATTTCACATATTTAAAAAAAAAAAAAAATTAACAAGATTAAAGAAATTTCATTCTTGTTTGAATTCATCATTAGAAAATGTAAATAAATTTGTATAAAACTTTAACTTCTATTTAGCACTTTTTTTGAAAATACAAATATCTAAAATTTAATAAATCGTTGCCATTTAACTTACTTTTCAGATTATTCTAACATTTTTACGATACACTTAAAATAATAACAAAAAATTGAACTTAACAATAATGTTATGAAAAATGTACAATCTAAATATTTGCAATGACAAGTAAGCAAAAATTTTATGGTATTATAATTTATTATTTCTTTTTTTTTTTATAAGAAATAGAAAAGTAGTGTAGTTTACCTTATCTATACAATGTGCATGAAAAATGTTTAACACTGAGTAAATCACAAAAATTATATATCCTCTGTAATAGAAATTTATATATGTAAAAATTCATCTACACATATCATAAAAAAATTAACTTCACATGTTTTTAAATACTTTTAATTGTAAAAAACTTACAGCTACATTTCAAATAAAGACATTTGCACAGAATGATGCAGTTAAAATGATTTCTTATGACAAAAACTTTAATTATACAAATTTTTATTACATGCTTTCACAAAAAAAGCTATAATATAACAGCTGTGATGATTTCATAGTGATACTTAATAAGAACAATAATTATTTGTAACAAGTCATTTTACAAAATTTTAACTTGTACAGTCATTTTCAAATGTTAATAAACATAATATAATTCAAAAGTAAATATTATAAATTTGATTATTTAAAATGTTTTTTTTTTTTTAAGTTTATTTACAGATACATTTCAACATTTTTTTTTTTTTTTTTTTTTTTTTTTGTCCTACCTTCAGCAGTGATCCACAAGAAATATAGCCTTCCCTTCCCACTTACAAGAAGACAAAAAAAAAAAAAAAAAAAAAAAAAAAAAAACAGCATCCAAGAAGGAATACTCACCAAAAAGAACAAATCAGAAATGGATGCTACATTTCCATGAAATCTACACATGAGCATGGCATGTTGGCGTTATTTTCTTTTGACAAAGTAAAAACAATAAATTTTCAAAAATTTTCATTTGGCAAATTAAAAAAAAATAATAATAACATAACATATCCTTGAGATTTATTATAATTATTAAGCTTAAAATTTCCTTTTTGCATTCTTGTAAATTTGCAATAATTGAATGGAATACATATTTGTATCCTGTTCCTGCTGTTAATCTTTTCATATGATTGTGATCAATTAAGAATACTAATAAACTTTTCTAATGGAAAAACATTGCAAATACCATTTGGGGTGAAATTTTTCATGAATAATTTAGATTCAAATTAATGTCTTTATTATTTAGATACATTGATTTTATATTAGTGATTAATATAAAAGCAATTTATAGAAAAACCAAATGACTGAATTGCTTATCTCATATATTAAAAAAATTTCTTTCAGTAATACACATGTATTACTGAAAGAAATCTTTTATATTGGCACTTAAGCAAAAGTAAGCTGTTTCTCAGATTTTTGTCTGTTGTGTTTCATTTCTTTAATACATGATTTCATAATGATTCATTAATGATAAATTACTGGTGATATTAAAATTTTATCAAGTCCTACAGTCTCATTCAAAAGAGGACTATAGTAGGCTTGTGTCATGACAGAATTCTGAGTTTATTTTATAACATATATATTTTGGAAAAGTTTCTATGCACTTTTAATAATATTCTTCTTAATTAAACTTAAAAGGTAAAAAAATGTATAATTTCATTGAAACCGGTAATGTCAGATCTTGTTTGCCAATAGATATATACAGTATTCTAACATTAAAAAATATAGCAAAAAATCAAGACAAAATAGCTTATTGTACAACTTTAAAATTAATTAGGATAGCAATTTACAATACAAATACTTCAAAGATTTTCATTAGTATTTACTGCAATCAGACAACTGAAAAAAATTATGTGCTTTGTAAGTAAATCATAAACATGAAATATATATAACTGATTGGGTAAATTGTTATATCCCCATCAAAAGAATTAAATCTTAAATGGCTTTAATTTGAAACTGCAATGGCATCATGAGAAGATCTTAGCATGGCATGATGAGAAATCAAAATACAAACTGCCATTACAAATTAAATTCATATGACTGGCTTTTTTTTTCTTGGTTAATTAAATTTGAATCAAAACCTATAATAATAGCCCGATGGATCATATACTGAGTTTTCAAACTTAGGAAGCTTAGTTCAACACTCAACAGGTGAAGCCAAACATACAGTTTTAAGTTCATACTGAGATGAGTCATATTAAATAAGTAAAGCCAGAAAGTCAGAAACCAGATGGTGCAGCTGGGATGTTAATTACAAATTATTGTAACATAAAAAATTATACAATGTAACAAAGTAATACAATCTAAGTAAGCTGAACATATAGCCATATATATCTGTCATACCAATTGTGAATGAATGGAGACCAAAATAGTGGATATCTGAATTAAATTCAGAATTCAATTTTTAATTATTTAGCAGAAATTAAATCTTAATTTTGAAAAACATTATGCATAAATTTAATGCAAAAAATATTTAAATAATTTATCAAAATGAGAATTTACAATAAAAAAACAAACATATAAAAAATTTCTATATAAATATTATTAGCATACAATTGTTTATACTCATTTTTAAATTTTTAAAAAATATTTAACAATTTATGATTTGCACCTTTTAAGAAAAGTTACTTATAGTTATTTACATGGATGTTTATTATATATATATATAATTACAAGAATTGCAATTTATGACATAATTAATAATTACTACTTCAAAGTAAATATATTACAAGACATTAATACCTGTAGGGCAGTTCTCATACAAACTGAAATATAATAAACATTTTTAAATAACATCCAAAGTAAATTTAACATTTTCATATCTTTTGTATTAGCAACTTTGTCATTCAACTTTTTAGTACTGAAAATAAAATCTTTATTAAAATTACAGGACAAATTTATAGTGTCCTTCATTATCTTCACTATGCTGAAACATAAAAATGGGAGTAACAATTTTGAAAAAAAATGAACGCTGAGATTCAGATTACAATATGTGACACTGCTAGGTAAGCATAATGAAACTATCAAATTTTTAAATCCTAAAAGTAGTGAACAAAATATCAAAAATTTCAAAATTAGCTCCTTTCTTATGTGACCTGGTATACATTAAAAATCAAAATTACCAAATTTGAAGAAAAAAAAATCACAGTTATTTCATATTTAGAAGTTGCATTATTGATGAACTCAAAAGATCTAAACCTATTAATTAAAAGATCTAAAACACTGATGTAAATATGTTCTAAGCTTTAAATGAAAATTTTTTCAAATTATTGTTTCATTACCAGCTTCATCATTGGAAAACTCCTGTACTTTTGTTCATAGAACCTAGTTTTTTTTTTTTTTTTTCAAATGTAAATCATTCCAAGTTGAATTTTTCATTCTATTACAATATATCTGCTCATTTGCCAATTTTATAAATTGAAATCCATAACACGTCTGCATCTACTAAGTAGCATTTGTTTTTTTCCCCATTTAAAACTGATACTTAATATATATATATATATATATATTAAATTGTAATATGCAAGCAAAACAAATCTGACAATGTTTTTAAAGAATATTCATTTTTGGGTTCTATAAATCTATCATGCACACAAATTTTTAAGTTCTCCTTTCAAAAGTAAAGAACACATGTCATTGCAATACTATAAAATGAATATTTAATGGTAATGAAAAGCAGCAGTCATCTAATTATTTTTCAGTAGAAATTTAATTTTTATAAATGCAAATTAAACTTTTATTTAAAAGAAAATTTTACATTTATCTCATCATATTCCCATTTATACTGAATTGAAAATGAAAGTTTAAGATAAAAAAAATTTACTCCTTTCTATCAATTGGAATTTCTATACTTTCCTCACCTGTTTAGTTACATTGTTTCAATGTTTGAGGATTATTCAATTAAAAAAAAAACAGTGTCCTGAAAATTACGTGATGGAGAACAAACTTCAGATTTTTTTCATGTCTCTGTATTTATTGCCAGCATACTACAAACATGCTTTTCGTTTCAGTTTATTTATTTATATATATATATATATAGCACAAAATGAAACATGCTTTTGAATAAGTTACTTATGATTAGATGGTGATTCACCGAAAGATTTAAAGACAAACCCTTCTTTTTTTTTTTTTTTTTTTTTATGAAGTAGTTAATAACTATTGCAAGACAAATATTTTACATGACTTTAATACTTGTAGGTCAATTTTTTTATTTATCTTTTTAACAATTAAAGTAATTAATTTAATTCAAAATTAAAAATAAGTAATTAATTTAATTTTTAATTCAAAATAAGAAAATCTTTATAGAAATTACAAAAAAAGTTTACAGCGTCTTTCAGTATCTTCAGTATGCTGGAACTTAAAAATGGGGGCATCAATTTCGGAAAATGAAAGTAGAGATTCGGAATGCGTAGCATTTTAATAGAATATGCGGTATCACTAGGCACAATGAAACTATCAAATTTTCGAAGTCTAACTGTAGTAGATTTAATTGTAACATCAAGGACGCCTTTAATAATCAAAAATAAGTATTCAATTGTAAAATTTGTGTCTCTTTTGTACAGTGACCAGATATACCTAGAAAACCAAACGTTACAAGGTTTGAAGAAAAGTTGCTGTTACTTCATATGCAGATGTTTTCTTTTGACGCTTATCGCATTTAGCTAATGAACCTAACCAGCTAAGAGATTTGAAATACTGATGTAAATGCACATGCCAGGATGCATTAGTTGTTTCTTCCAAAATTAAAGTTGTTTGCCTAGTCTTATCATTGGGAAAGGGTTAGGTGATTGTGTTCATAGCAACCAAGCTTTTTTCGATTCAAACCATTTCCAAGTTGAATTTTTGTCTATTCCTGTATAACATATATTTGCTCATTTTGCAATTTCATAAATTGAAATCCATGACATGTCCAAGAAACAGCATTTCTTTCAGCTTGAAACTGATACTCAAAAAATTTAAATTTTGAATTGCAATATGCAAGTAAAACAACATCTGAGCCTTCGCTTTTTAAATAATACAGTACATTTTTTGGTACAATAAAACTATCATTCAGATTAAAAAACAAAGTTTTATTTTGAAAAGTAAGAGAAACTTTTCCTTGCAATACTATAAAATGATTATTCGATGTAGATGAAAAGCAGCAGTCATTTTTTTCTACTTGTGGAAATTTAATTTCTAAGAATCCAAATGACACAAAGGTTGATTTAAAAAAAGATTTTATATTTACGGCATTATCAATACCTCTACTCCCATTTGTATTGAATCGAAAATGCAAGTTTAAGTCCAAGAAATTACCTGTTCTTTTATCAAAAATTGGAGTAGTGGGAATTTCAGTACTTTTCCTACTTGCCTGATTATCCAACTTCATAGTTTCAGTTTCTGTATTTTTTGCAAGCTTATAAATCTTTTTTAATCCAGTTTTTTTAGGCTTCTTTATTGTAGGAACTGAAAATTGTTTTTGATAAATCGTGCGATTAAACGACTGTTTATTAGAAGACACTCTTTTCCTTTTTTTTTTATTCGTTTCACAAAAGATCCAGAAGCATGAGTTGAATTTGAAACAGCTACATTATTATCAGCTTTGCCAGTGATGTTAGAAATATTTCCAGCATTAACTAATTCACACTTTTGAAGCCTTGTACATCTTCTTACTTTAGATGCTTTATTATTATTATTCTTTAATCGTTTAGGCTTCTGTAAAGTTGCATTATGTATACCGATAGAAAAAGATGCTTTTTTAGTCTCAGTTCGATTTCCTATTTGAAATGTATTAGAAGTGGAATGCCCACTGGACATTTTTTCGCTTTTTTTTGCCCTTGTATCATAAACAACTTTTGCTGCAACTTTTAGCAACCTTTGCTGATTTTTAGTACTAAATACGTCGGAATTATCACTTGCAACTGCTTGTATACTTCTTATAAGCATAGCTATTATAGGTTGTTGTTTTTTTCAAATACAATTTTGTAATTTTTAACTTGTATTTTAATACACCAACACCTATTAATTTTGTTAAATTGTGGGATTGCTACTTAACTCTTAATAATGGTGAGTGACTAGCATTTTTGATAATATTCATAGTATGTAATGCTCAATGTCTGTGGAATCTTTTTTTTTTTTTTTTTTTTTTTTTGCTGTGCAAGGGTATCCGTTTCTTATATTTGACTTCTTTAAGCTTGACTTCTGCTTTTCATTAAACAGGTATTCAATGTCTGTCTTTCTGTCTGCAGAAGTAGCTTCAATTTCTCTTTCATTATTAATGCCTGATAAATAAATTACAGCAAATAAATAAAAGAAACAAATGCAAAATTTTCAAAATAATAAATTTAATAATAAGATAAACTATGAAAATTAAAAAACAAATAATGCATTCAAACAAGTTATAAATTAACAATATAATGTACTATACATTACAATTATATTTATTATATTCCCTTTTTGTTTGTTTTAAAATAAAATTTTGTGAAATGGTATTATACAATAATTTTTAATTAAATCATATCTATACAACAATAGCATCATTCATCATTTATATACACAGTTTTTTTTATGTTTTTCATTCAATTGTATATAAAGGAGTTTTATTTCTCTTTCTTTAATAGCTGTGAATGATTATATAATGGGAATATGAAATAATGAAGATCATTGTTTTTATATTTGATAACACCTGAATGAAATAAAAATAGGATCAGAATAAATGAAAAAAAAAAAAAAAGCATATCCGAGAGATATCAACTAAAATTATATATCAAATAAAAATATACCCCATTTACTACTGTTTAAAAAATTCTGACATTGACATTTTTTAATTTCAATAAAAAAGAAATGTTTTAAATAATCACTTAATGATGCATTAAAACTGAAAACTATTAAACTTTTTGATAAAATAGGAATTAGACTATCCTGAATAATAATGATAATAATGGTATTATACTGAATAAGGATAAACATAAAATTCAAAAATATGTTTCATTATATATATATATATATATATATATATATATATATATATATATATATATATATATATATATATATATATATATATATATATTTTTTACCAAAAATAAATTTATATCCTGTTTTTAATTTTTTTCATCAAAATAATTTTTAAGCTATTAGAAATTATTTTAAGCTAACGAAATTTTAATAAATTTTAATTTTTAAATTAATTAATTAATTAACTTTTTAGCTAACAAAAGATTAAACTTATTTTTCAAATTAAACTTAACGACATATCAATTATCATATAATGTTCAGAAATAATCATAACTCTATCATAAAAACAAACAAAAGAAGGAACATAATAATGTTTTTAAATTACATAGTAAAAATTTTAAATTAGAACAAAAAACATTTTTGAAAGGAAAATTGCTAGTATGAAAAAGAAAATATGAACATTATTTTTCTAAATCATACAAAAATTAAATAAAGCAACAAGTAAACAATATTTTTAAAGCATAGCTTTTTTTTTTTTTTTTTTCCTTTAAACATAGAAGAGTGATTTATTGTGTAGCTCAATACCTAAAGAATATGCACTAATAATAATAAAAAAAAAGAGGTTTCATATACATAGAAATTAAATTGTTTTCAATCAATTAAAAAAAAAATATAAAAAGGCACTTTTCTATGAAAAGGACATCATACAAAATATGATCAATCTTACAAAGAATTTAAACTTTTTACATTATTTTGACTCATTGCATTAGGATATGATAATTAGATGAGAAATTATGGCCCAATAATGGAAAAATATTTATAAAATTTAAAAATTAAAAGAGACTTTTAATAATCAACAATCTAAAAATTAAAATAATTAGTAAAGAAATTAGGTATGCAAACACTAGCTAAAAAAAAAAAAAAAAAACATTTTTGCTAGCTTTAAAAAGAACAATAAATAAACCACATTCATTAAGAAGCAGCAATATTATTTTTTAATTTATTTTTAAAAAAGTGGGTAACATGTACATGCAAGCAATTATTTGTGAAAAAGAAAAATTCAAATAAACTATTTTAGCTACTCTGTCAAATGGTAAATCAAGTATTTTGTCTATATAATATTTATCCAAAGAATTATACATTTCATCAAAGATTATTAAAAATTTTGACTTTCAAAATTATTTAGTATGAGAGTAATTCTTTCTATTTTCTAAATTAGGAAGTCAAAGTATTCTTCAAGAATATTTATTTATTAAAAAAAAAAAAAAAAAAACCTTTTTGGTTTGTATCAAATTTTTTTTAAAAATTACTTTAAAAAAACAATGACATTTTATACATTGATTTTTAGAATTAGAAGTATAAGATATTTTTGGCCAAAATTTGTATTATTATTTAGCTATTTATTCCTCTTTATTATAAGATAGGTAGGTGTGTTGTTTGTAGCACACTGGCAAGATTTGGCCAAACTGCAAACAAGATAGTACATAAGAAATGCAAATTAGAGTCATCAATTTAATACCAGATTTGTTTTTCTTCAAATTTTAAATTGTTCAAGCAAAAAGATTGATGATGTTTTCAAAATCTAAATTGCTTTTGGTATTGTAAAATGTTGTTTTTGTTCCTCTTTTTTTGGATAATTTTTTTTTTTAGTTTGTTTCTTAATTCAAATTATTATTTAGTCATTTTGTTTTTGTTAATTTACTTTGTATTCAGTTTAGAATTAATTTCAATGAGTTTTTTTTTTTTTTTTTTTCACTTATTATGCTTAAAATTCAAAAATTGTAGATTAACATTGCAATATTCTTTATTTTTCTTGTTTTAATATGTTTCTTTTCAGTATTTTCATACTTCTAAAAATCACTACTTTCTGAATCTTTAAAATTCTGTTTAACAAAAATCAGAGAAAACACTGTCAAAGGGTTGCATTACAATCAGAAAGTGAACAATGGGAGGGTGAGCTGTCAGAGACACAAGTCATAGTTTGGTGCTTAAAGTTGACAGCAAAAAGATTCTTCCAAACTTTAAATCTTTAACTTAAAAACAAACTACTAAACCTAACTTGAAACCTTTAACTTCCAGAATTCCCCAAATTAAAATAATTTCTTCAATATTATATTCATTGCTTTTAAGTACTTAAGAAACTTGAAAATACTGTACACAAAGAGAATATTTTAGTCTTAGTTCATCTGAGAAATGGCAGCATAATTTGAAACTTCTAAACAAATCTTTTAAGGATAAAATCCATACATCTAATTTTAGCTTTTAAAAAAAAAAAATCTATGAAGACAGTTCACCCTCACTTTTGTTTATCATTCTCATGGGAGTATGAAATAAGAAGACTGAAATATAGAAACAGCATTTGACACAAAATCATTCACTTGACTCAAAACTCTGTGCCCTGATTGTGACTGGCTAATATTTATTCACTACTGTTTCATTTATGTACATATATTAATTAAATAAAATAAATGCAAGGATAAACCTAGTTCTATAAAGTCTAATATTTCAAATGTTTTAATTTTCAATTAAAAAGAATATATTAAGCTATGTAATACTTCAAAATTACCAAGCTTTTTTTTTTTAATAATAAAGAAAAAAAAATTGAGCAGTGGTTAATTTAAGGATAAAATGTTTAAGAATCCTTCACATAGCATAATATCATAATTGCTGCAATAAATCATTTTTTTTTTATTATACTCTAGTCCAAAGCAGATATAAGCACTTAAACGTCTTATAATTAATAAATAATTATAAGGCGTTTATAAGGCCATCTTATATTAATTCTTGCTGTAATTATCATATTATATGATAATTACAGCAAGAGATGTATAAAATCGAGCTGAAAAGATTGATTCTTTACAGTTTATTGTAAATTTTCTTCAAATGAGTTAAAAATATATTTAAGTTTACTTTTTTGAATACAATTTATTAGGAAATCAAAACACAAGAAAAACTTACCCATTCTTTGTTATAGAATTATTTATCAAAGAATAAAACAAACATTACCTTGTTTTAATTATTTTATTCTTGAACAGAAAAACTCATATGTTAATATTAGTACACAAAATTCTCTAATATCGTGTGAAATATGATAGAACTATATGAAGATAGTTTTAAATTACATTTTTGATTATTTGTTTAATATTTATAATGTATTATTGAGTTATTAAAAAACTGCAGAATGTTTTACATGCTCTGTTTAGTTTTCATTTTATTTAATACACATGCTTACAATTAAATTGTATTTGCGTAACTTGCTACTAACAAATCAATACTAATGATGGTATGAACCCGTATGATCCGTATAAATAGTACGAATCAGTACATATGATACGAATTGTTTGTTTCGTTTTAAAATGATTCGTATCCAGTAACTTGAGCAACATCTGGTTTTGGACCACCAGCATATAGTAATTATTACTTTTCCTAGTAATATAGAGTGTCCTAAAATTCAAACAAAAAATAATGCTTTTAATAAAGGGTACAAGAGTATTTATTTTTAGAAAACAATTTCATATACACACTCCCTGAGCACAAACCCTTAAGGTGGATTTTAAGGAAGGTCAGCTATTTCATTACCAAATATTCCAGACTATTTAATATTTAGTAATTCAAATCTAGTGTGTGAATTTGAGACACCCTCTCATATTCTTGCACATAGTACTACAGGTTTGGTTAGTCAAGCTAAGCTTTTTGCAATTCTTATTAACCTGTAGCACTTGTAACGGAATAAATGTAAATGCTAAATTTAAAAATAATTCACAAATATTTTAATAATTTTTAGATATTATTTTTGGAATTAATTATTGAAAAGATTTTCTTGTTGGCAACATTATTATTATTATTATTATTATAGATTGACAGATTTTTTATGAGAGTTTAAAAATAAATGTGATGCAGCATAAATCTAAAAGTCATATCACCGAGGAGTCTCCTTTGCTAGTATGGTGCAGGGAACTCCACGTCACTCACCAGCACCGGTCTCCGCCACAGGAAATCAGCGCAACGACTTAATTAACTTAATTTAACTTAAATTTAAATGTTATTAACGATAGTACTAGTAAAGTTCTTTACATTCTTAACGAGTTTATTAACATCTTCAACTCCCTTGACGGTGTTGAAAACATCTATAATAAATTAATTAATTGCAACTCTCCTCTGGACAAACTACAAGTTATGGTTACTCGCCTTGAAAATGGTGCTACTAAAAAATAATGATTGTGCTGGTCACTGGGCTCAAAATTTGTTATTGGAACGCAAATGGTATCATGTCTAAAATACACGATTTAGTTAACTTTACTAATATCCATAACCCTGATTTAATACTAATACAGGAAACCCATCTTGCACCCAATCGAATCCCTTTTATTCCGAATTACATACTCTATAGGAATGATGGTAATCAAACTCCCAGACCTCGTGGAGGTACAGCCATTTCTATTAAAAATAATATTAATCACACAAACGTTTTCCTACCAATCTTACTGATATTCAGGCAACGGTAGTTACTATTAATACTCACACTTCAGCAACATTTCCATTGCATCTATCTATGTTCCCTGTACTATTAACCCTACTAACCTAATTAATGACCTTTCCAATATCCTAAAAATTAATAACTCTTCGATCCTATGTGGTGATTTTAATGCGCATCACACATCCTGGAGATGCAAACGTGATGACAGCACGGACAAAGCTCTTGTTAAACTTGGCAGTCAATTCGGCATTGAAATTTTTGCACCGCCCCCTCCTACTAGGGTCACTAATTTTTTCCTCTTCCACTATTGATCTCACTTTAATAATTTTCATGTCCCTTTCTCCATTGAATCCTTAGCGGAACTCTACTCTGATCATAATCCGGTAATGTTGAATTTTTCACTCACCTATCAAACTCTTGAACTAACCCGCAATGTTTCTACTAACTGGTCTAAATTTAAAAGATCCTTTCTAACCCCTCTGATAAACTAGATCTTGACTCCCCTCTAGTAATAGACGCGGAGGTCAACCGTATCACTAATATTATTCATTGCTTATACTAACTCCTCAAAACCGATTAAAACCAATAAAATTAACTTTATGCCTTTTATATTAAATCACTTACAGCCGACAGAAATAGAGCCCGTAAAACATGGCAAATCTATCGCGATCCAGTTTCTAAACATAATTACAATGGAGCGCAAGCCAAGCTTCGAAAAGCCATCTACGATTTCGCGCAAACCGCATGGACTAATCTCATTCAGGCTCTGGATCCAGCTGATGGCTCCATTTGGCGAGCTTAAAAGGTAGCAACATTAAAGTTGCAAATCTAACTACTTCGACTTCCAAGGTTGTTCTTAATGATATTGATAAATCTAATGTACTTGCGGATAGCCTTCAGAATCAGTTCAAGTTAATAATATCTCTAATCCTGTTATTAATGACATTGTATGTAATTCTATTATAACTTTAAACTCTAAAGCAAATCCTTATAAAATTACTAACACTAAAGTCTCTACTCTCTATGAATACATTAATAAACTAAAAATTAATAAAAAGCACCTGGTGCAGACAATGTTACTAACAAAATGCCAAAAATCTTTCCTTCATTGTTGTTTGTAGAATAGCAAAACTTATTAATGTTATTATTAAATTGGGATACTTTCCGCAATCCTGGAAAGAAGCCATTGTTTTGCCTATTCTCAAACCGGGAAGGATCCTTATAATCCTATTAATTACAGACCTATCTCTCTTCTTTCTACTATCAGTAAATTAACTGAATTCGTTATTCTTAAAAAATTAAAAGGCACCTCTCCAATAATTCCATTATGATTCCTCAGCAATTTGGTTTTATTTCTAAACTTAGCACTACTCACCAACTTCTTCGTATTACTGAAATGATCTCTGAAGGACTCAGTAAAAAAAAATTTTAACGGGGATTATTTTTCTAGATGTTGCCAAGGCTTTTGACAGAGTCTGGATCGATGGCCTCATTCATAAATTAATTGCTTACAATTTTCCCACTTACCTTATTTTTATTAAATCGTATCTCACCAATAGAACATTTGCTGTTAAAGTTAATACCTCCCACTCTACTAAACATAAAATTAATACAGGAGTATCGCAGGGTTCCTTGATTGGCCCGATTTTATTTAATATCTTCATCAATGGCATTTCACATTTTCCAAACATTAAATTAGGTATTTACGCAGATGATACTGCAATTATTGCTTCACATAAAAATGTTCATGATTTGCAAAACAATTTACAACTTTATACACATCTAGAAGTATGGCTCACTCGATGGAGAATCAAAATAAATGTAGATAAAACTGAGGCTGTATTATTCACGAGGAGAAGAATTCCTCCTCCTAACATCTTTCTCTTTAATCAACAAATAACTTGGTCTACTAACGCTAAGTATCTGGGAGTCTAAATTGATAGTAAATTAACATATATTAACCACATTAATCATATTAAAAGAAATTTAACACCTCTCTTCGCATGCTTTATCCCTTCATTAATAGGAATTCCCCCTCTCTATTGAAAATAAATTACTAATCTACATATACTATATGCGTCCCGTAATAACTTATGCGAGTCCGGTTTGGGGCTCTGCGGCAAGGTATCACATTAATTATATTAAAACTCTTGAAAATAAAATTTTAAGTATGATAATTAATTCTCCTTGGTACTTTAGAAATGATGACATTCGTCATAGTCTTGCCCTCCCTTCTATTCAAAATTATATGCTCAAGATTGGGGAAATTTTTATGCAAATCTTGAACACATTCCGAATGAGGAAATTCGTAATCTTCCGAGATATGATTTTTCTCTGCCGGTGAATGCTAAACTCCCTAGGGCGGTCTTATATAACTTACAATTACCCTAGACGAACTGGCTCAGTTGTCAGAAGTACCCTGACCTGTTCCTTTAGTCATCATTTCTAACAGCTGCCCCTCCATCCTGTGGCGGTTTTTTTTTCTTCTTCTTTTATTTTTAATTATTTTCTTTACTTTTACTTTAAATTTCTTTTTTTTTCTTAATTTATGTTTTCTATTATTGAAATTCTCTGATTTACTCGTTGCTCTTTTATTTTATTTTGATCTGGTAATTTGGGATAGACCTTGGTTACTTACTGCTTTGTTGTTTATTAATGTTTTTTATATCACCATGTGACTTACTCTCAGCTAGGAGTTTAGGCCCATATAAGCCATGGAACTCCGTAAACCTCAAACAGACTGACTGAATCTAAGAGTCAAGTCAAGTTAAATGTGAGGATGATTCATGTACTTAACTTATATGATGTAATTTAGCTTATTTGTATATGTTGGTAATGCACATGTAAGCAATTATTTATGGAAAAGACAAAATCAAGTAAACTATTTTAGCTATTTGTATTTATTTTCTATTTTTCCTATTTAAGTTTTAGCGATACCACCGCGAAACGTAAACAAAGCGGATGCATACAAAAGTGCTGTGTGATACATCGCTACGCAGAAGAATACAGAAGGTGGGAAACAGTAAAACACTCTCCGCGTTAGTCTGATCGCGGCAGTCAAACTGCAAACATCTCTCGAATCACTCATTGCTGTTTTAAGTGCAACATGCTTGTATTATTCGTTTATTTCTAAGCATTTTATATTTTTTGTAACAATTGTAAACGTTAATATTATTAAAGTAATATGAATTAATTTATATCATTATTATGAATATTTAATTTTGACATTACTACAATTGGTGACGTTGGCGAAACGAACACTTGGACTTCTGAAAAAGGTTTTCAAACTACATCCATGATTCTGTGTTGTTTTTAATAACTTTTGATTGGTGTTTAGTTTTAATCGTTGCAAAATCCTGTGAAATAGTCAATTATTTTTTGGATTTTAAATTTTTGGATTAAATCACAAAATGACTGAAACTTCTGAAAGTGGAGCTCAGCAAATAGAACGTGTCGCAGTCAAGCCCCCTCTCCCCCTTTTTTGGAGAGCAAATCCCGACATATGGTTTCGACAAATGGAAAGCCAATTCACGCTAGCTGGAGCAACTAAAGAAACTACAAAATTTCACCACGTAGTTTCCGCCTTACAACCGGAAGAGCTAGCAGTGGTCAGTGATATTATTCTTAATCCACCGGCAGATGTTCCTTTCCCCGCCCTTAGGAAAAGATTATGTGCTCAATATACAGATTCAGAAGCACAGCGGCTAAGAGACCTGATTTCTGGCATGCAACTCGGTGACCAACGTCCATCAAGACTTCTGTTGGAGATGCGGTGAAAGCAGGTACACGAATCAACGATGATGTCTTAAAATCTTTATTTTTACAAACACTGCCCACCAACGTTTAATAGATTTTGGCCATTTCCAACGACAATTTGGATAAGCTGGCAGAAATTACTGATGGCATCATGTCAACTAGTAGTGCGCCAGTGGTTAACGCCGTTGCAACGTCGGCAGATCAACCAGATTTACGGACTATTTTACGTGAAATAACTTCTCGTCTGGAAGCCCGTACACGAGACCAGTCAAGAGGTCGTAATCAAAGACGTTCTGCAAGCCAATCCAGACAAACTGAGAATCCTGAGCACTGCTTTTACTACAGGAAGTTCAAACAACAAGCAACAAAATGTCGACCCCATGTGCTTACCAGACGGAAAACTTCTAGTTCCGTCATCCAGAAAAAGGGATGACGGCGAGGCGATGATTCAGTGTCTATACTTGACTGACAAAACATCATCTTCACGATATCTCATTGACACTGGATCTGATGTATCTATTGTTCCACACTCTGCCCATAATACCAGCGGATGCAGTTATTTGCTGCGAATGGAACAGCGGTCCCAACGTATGGTAAACGCCTGTTAAAATTAGATCTTGGACTCAGGAGAGAATTTAACTGGCCTTTCATCATCGCCGCTGTGTCACAACCGATTATCGGTGCTGATTTTTTGCGCCATTTTGAACTTTTAGTGGACATTAAAAATGGCATTTTGATTGATCCATTGATCAAGTTGAAAACAAAAGGTGCTCTATATGCTGGAAATGCCTCATCTGTTAAAGTAATTATTGAGAACTCTAAATTCCACCAGTTGCTATCAGAATTTCCTACACTTATAGGAGCAAATACTACTCCAAACAAAATTGTTCATGAAGTCGAACATTGGATTCAAACAAATGGACCACCTGTTTTCTCCAAACCTCGACGGTAACCAGCAGATAAACTAAAAGTTGCAAAGTAGTAGTTTGAATTTCTTGTGGCTTCCGGAGTTTGCCGACCGTCCAAAAGCTGTTAGGCAAGTCCGCTCCACATAGTTCCAAAGAAGAATGGAGACTTGAGGCCTTGTGGAGATTTTCGTCGACTAAATGGTGTTACCGTGCCAGACAGATATCCGGTATCTCATATCCAAGACTGTTTTCAAGTTTTAAAAGGTAAAACAATATTTTTGACTTTGGACCTTGAAATGGCTTACTACCAGATTCCCGTTCGCAAAGAAGATGTGCCTAAAACTGCAGTAACAATTCCATTTGGGCTCTTTGAATTTTTGTTTAGGCCTTTCGGACTGTCAAATGCCACTGCAACATTCCAACGTTTTATTCATCAAGTTTTGGGTGAATTTAATTTTTGTGTTCCATATTTTTACGATGTGTTTGCCTCAAAAACCGAAGAGGAGCATTTAATGCATTTACAACAAGTTTTCCAACGTTTCTCTGAATATGGCATAACTCTAAATGTAAACAAATGTATTTTAGGACAATCTACCGTTGAATTCCTTGGTCATTTAGCATCTGCAAAAGGAATCACTTCACTCCCAGACAAAGTAACTGCAATTGTGAACTTTCCACAACCTGTTACAGGGAAAGAGCTTCGTCGATTTCTTGCAATCACCAATTTTTATAGAAGATTTATACCAAACGCTGCCCAAATACAGGCTATTTTAAATTAATATTTGAAAAATACAAAAAGAAATGACAAAATAAAGATCAATTGGACTGATAAAGCTGTAACTGCATTTGAGAAATGCGAAAAAAGACTTGGCAGAAGCAGCCGCACTTTACCATCCCGTGTTAAATGCACCTTTGGCTATTGTAGTAGATGCCTCGGATACAGAAATGGGTGCCGCCTTGCATCAACAAATTGAGAAAGAGTGGTAACGACGTGGTTTTTATTCAAAAAAAGCTTTCACCATCTCAACGGAATTACAGCGTCTATGACAGAGAACTGCTAACTGCATACATGGCTGTTAAGTATTTAAGTCATATGGTATAAGGTCGTCCATTTACCATTTTTACAAGCCACTTACATTTGCTTTTAGGCAGAAAGAGCATAAATGCTCACCAAGGCAATTGCGTCACTTGGATTACTTTAGCCAGTTCAACAGATATTCAGCATATAAAAGGAATCGACAATGTAGTTGCTGATGCACTTTCCAGGATTAACATCGCAACTATTGAAACACCGTCCCACATTGACTTCCAGGAAATGGCAACTAACCAAAAGAGTGACAAAGAACTGTCGGAAATTTTAGTATATCCAGACAAATCATCTCTAGTTCTTCAGCCTTTTCCAATGGGCGATCATGCAATTGAACTGTATTGTGATGCTACTTCCAATCGGATTCGTCCATTTGTGCCGGAAGTGGATAGGAAAATTCCAGTCTTCATTCTATTTCACTTCCTGGGATTAAGGCCACCGTCAAGCTGGTGGAAGAACGATCCGTATGGCCTGGAATAAAAGCTGATCTTAGAACATGGGCGTAACAATGCTTAGCCTGTCAACGCTCAAAGGTCACACGCCATACACAAAGCAAGCTTCGAGCCTTCATTTCATCAAACGCCAGATTCGAACATGTACATATAGATATTGTAGGACCCTTGCCTCTTTCAGAAGGCTTTCGCTATTGTCTTACATGTGTCGACCGTTTTTCCAAGAGGCCAGAGGCCTATCCACTGGTGAATATATCAGCAAGTTCCGTTGCATCGACTTTCTATACCAGATGGGTATCCAGGTTCGGTCCTCCACTTCGAATGGCAACAGATAAAATACCGGTATTGCAATCCCTAGTGTGAACATTCGAAAACGGAGGAATAAACTCAGGAATATACCATAATGTTCAGGAATATGTTTAATAATGCAGATATACATATATGATGCAATTGATTGGAATATTACAAGAATGGCCAAATTCAATAGTCGCTTGAATATAGAATACAATGTTGAATAGATCGTGAAGAATGAATTTTTCAAGAATGTCTAAAAGACTATACAAAAAGTAAGATAAATGTAGTCGTAAATGAAGAATGAAGTATTCGAAATTCTACAAGAAATGTTATCACATACAATACGCAAAAGAATATTTCAAAGTTTGAAAATTCTAAGCATATATGAATTATGAAGTATTCCAAATTTTACAAGAATCACTATAACATTCAACAGCCAAAAGAATGTATCAAAGTTTGAAAATTCTTGTTATAAATGAAGTGTGAAATATTCCAAATACAGTAAGAAGTATTATGCAGCTCAATGGGCATCAGAAAATGCCAAAAGTGATAAATATAAAACTTCAAGAAGAAGGAATTGATTAACGCACTACGAGTAATTATAGCCATTGAAATACAAATGTTTAAAATCCCAACCCAAAATATGAAAAGTGATTCAAAACCATACTATAAAACATTTCAAACAAAAGCCAAATTCTCCAGAAAATTTCTTAAAAGTAACGTTTTTCATGAATCATATCAAGAGTTAAGGGGCCCAAAGTACCATTTTCCGCCAAAATTTGCAATGGAGTTTTATTTACTTGACCCTCATTTTCAGATAACGTCACGGAACCCTAACCAGGACAACACCATGTTCACACATGATAAAAAACAAATACATACAAAATAATAAAAAAAAAAATGTATGATGAACTTTTTAAAAACCATCAGCCCATATCAGTGATGTTCAGTTGTTATCAAAAACTCACAAGATCAGGACGCTGTTTCGCTTATTGACTTGTTGTTGGACTTCTTTAGCTACTTATTGTTATTTCGAGCAATTTTGCTTTTCAACAACACAACTTAAAATGTCTAATAAACATGAAAGGTAGTGAAAAAACAACCTATAAACTTGATCTAATTCGGAAACACCTCGAAAAACTTCAACCAATCTACACACTGAAAGATAGATTTGACACCAATGGAAACTGAGGATATCTCGCCAAGGTAGCCCTCTGACTGAAGAAGTAGCAAATCTAGTAAGTAACCCCCCAAGCGAACTAAAATCGACTATTAAGCTTGCTTTAGAACAGAGGTTTTCAAACTACGGCCCGCGGGCCAAATCCTGCCCTCCAGTGTCATCAATTCGGCCCACGACAGCGAATAGGTTATTGTTGCTGTAATAAGTTGGATAAAAAAAACCCAGAAGGATAATAACTCGGTTTTATTTACTTGCTAGATAAAGCTAATGACAAGCATAATACGCAGAAAATTTAACTTAAGCATAACAAGTAACAAATAATTGAAATGAATCCCACTAACATTATAAACTAGTGAACATCCCGCGGTTACCCTCGGTAGTTATGTTGGGGTAAAGAGTATCGCATATGTATGTATATCAATGTTTGGAATGTATATATCCTGAATCAAACATATGATTTTTATCCGGAAAATTTTCAGGAACCAAAAAGCTAAATTAACGCGAATGAAACAACGGGTAACCACTTGTAAAAAAATACTAATGAGATTTATGTAATTGTAATTTTTCACTGACAATAGTTTGTAGTTGTGGATCAATTTTACTTGCACCAATTATTAAAAAAGAGATTTAAGATGCTCATCGGTTAACTTAGATCTGTAAACATTCTTTGTGTACTTCATTTTGGAGAATGTTTTCTCACACAAGTAAATAGTACCCAAAACAGAAAACAGCCAACGAGCAAATTTATGTAAATTATCAAATTGTATCAGTGGAAGACTCTTATAAAACTCCAACAAAAATGAGTTTTGATATTTGTTCTTAATTATTGTATATCATTGCACTGTAAATCAATAATTTCCATTTTGAATTTCCATTGGCTAGTGTTTCAACGTCAGTATCAAAAGGATTTTGAAAAATCTTAATAATTTCATTTGCAATGGCATCAAAGTCTGAGAAACGAGTATCAAAATTTATTTTCAAAGCACTCAAAACTTCGACTGCGAACTCAGTCTCAGTAGTGCGGTTGAGTATTTCACATGTTTTAAAATGTGTGAAACATTTTTACATAATTGGGATTGAAACAATATTATTTTCTGCCGGAACGGTTTGATATTAATGTATAGATCAGGAGAAGCTTGTTTTTCTTGCTGCAATCTCAAATTTAGTTCGTTCATATGCTTTGTCAAATCGAAATAGAAGGCTAACTTCCACAGCGATTCGCTATTTTGTAATTCAGTAAGGCGATACTTTTCATTCAAAAAAAATTTCGATCTGTGCTTGTTCAAAAAAAAAAAAAGCGCTGCAGGAATTTTCCGCAACTAATCCAGCAGCGTCCGGCAGTATGATATGGTCAATCATTTTCTCCCATATCTTCAATAAACTCGCGAAATTGTAGGTGTTTCAGCGCAGTGGATCTGAGGAAATTAACAACTGATATGACTGATTTTAGAACTTCAAACATATCCAAACATTTTCTGCACAAGAACTGTTGATGAATGATACAATGAGACTAATGGTTTTGAACCACCATCATTTTCTACTGTCTTTGACACAAGTGCAATCATTTCATTATTTTTACCACGCATGTTTTTGCCTCCATCAGTTGTAATAGAATTCAACTTTTTCATCATAGGTTCTTTTTATTAATGGTATTGTCAATTCCCTTAAAAATATCTTCCCCAGTAGTCGTACCATGAATACTATCAATATAAAGAAGTTCTCCATACACTTCATAGCTTTTATTTACTCCTCGAATAAAAATCAACACCTGAGCCGTGGCAGCCACACATCCGTTGACTCATCGAAGGTCAGAGAAAACCACACAAGATGTTCATTTTTGTCTGACAGTTGAGATGATATATTTTCTGCGATGTCTTGTACCCTGCGAGCCACGGTGTTTGCTGACAAACTGACAATTTTAAATAAATTTACCTTTTGGAACACATATCTCCGGCTGCTGCAATTACGCATTCTTTGATCCTTTCTCCATCAGTGAATGGTTTTCCACGTTTTTCAAGAGACATCCGAAAGCTGGCACGAGTTGCAGCCTCTTGTTCAGTATTGACTTTTTGTAAGCAAAGATTGCTGCAATTTTAATCCGTGCTTCAAAACTTCAAATTTTTCTATCCGCAAACTTCCTGTATATTTTTGAGTAATTTTGAAAATGTTCCGTTTCATAATGACGTTTAATGTTATATTCTTTGAGAACGGCTATAGTTCCATTGCAAATCAAACATAGCACCTTATTACTGTACTCAATCATGAAATATTGAAAGTTCCATTGAACTTTGAATGTTCCGCATTCACTGTCTATTTTTCCTTCTTTTCCATACTACTAAATCACACACAAAAAAAATTACAAGTTAAATCAAAATACAGTTACGTATGGACGTTGGTCGGATCGGTCTTTTAAATGGGGTTACGCACTACTTCACTTCACAATAGACACAATTCCGCTTCCATCGCCTTCCCTAGGTAGACTGAGTTGCGGTCGCGCCGCTATCTTTTTATACTCCAATTACTGCGATCTCGAAGTGAGAAGAATACATCAGAACCTTCTCGAACCAATGAGGTTATTCACGAATGTTTAATTGTTACTGCGCTTTCGAAACTACTACTAGCGCCATCTGTTAGCGATAAAGGATATTACCTATCTATTTCCGCTTTTGACCACTAGATGTGATCAAGTGTCACGGTCGTATCGATACACACGATAGTAATTGTAGCAATTGAACCATCGAATTTAGCAAGCGTATGCTCGCTCAGAGAGAGTACTCGGCGACTAGTCTAGAAATTATAGATAATGGTAGAAAAAAGTAAAACGGTTTTGGCCCTTTGTTCTTACTGGAGTAAACAGTATGGCCCTAAGGCTGGAAAGTTTGGAGACCCCTGCCTTAGAAGATACAGAACTGACTGAAACTGATCTATCAGATACTCACTCTGAGTTCTACGACATAGTACTCGAACAAGGCCAGTTTGCTTATAGCCCATCACCTACTACTAATCATTAGACTACTACCATCACTCATCCAGTCGACATGGAAATCGAAACTTCAAAACCTCCTACCAAAACCAAAGCAAAACAAACCCAGAACTCCAGATCAAGACGTATTCACATCTATCTTTGAAACACTGGTAATAAAACCACAAGAGGATCCGATGAAAACCCAGATCTCAGGACTCTTCGGAAAATCATTCTGAAAACTAACCACCTCCAAATGAAACGACGGAAGCTACACTTCCAGATTCTGCCTCTTCAAAACCAAGGATCCTTCCGGTCTTCACCAAGCCTGTTAAAGATTGGCAAGAAGTCTTTACATCACTACAGCTATCCTCCCCGAGCCTGCAATCATCGCTCTCAAGAGATAATATCCTGAAGTTATTTGTGGGAAACGAAGCGGAATTCTCTGCTCACCTCAACATCCTGTTCAAAACCTCTAACATCAAGAAAGATTAACCTCAGAAGGTAATTATTAGAAGTCTGCCTATCTGCATTCCCAAAGAACAAATATTAAGTATCCCACAGTTGCTACAAAAGCTTAGAAGTCAACCTGCTCACCAGAATGCAAATCGCTTAAGCCATGATTTCTCCTAAAAGTAGGTAACTCCCTAACTGCGGAAGAAATATTCCATTGACAACTTCTTCGGCGTAAAAAATCCGAATGGAAAGATCGGACGGTACTCTAGCAAGGCTAGTTTGCTTATAGGCCATCACCTACTACTAATCATTAGAATACTACCATAACTCAACCAGAAGCACCAAAACAGTTCCACAATGCCGAAACTGCTACGGGTTATCTTTTTAGCTTGTTCTCTACCAGCCAGATGCTCACACCACCTCGAACCTCTTCCGTCGAAAGCTCACAAAAATTCACCAATTGATCGGGTAATCACGACGCCCTATTGGTGATGATACCCGAAGTTCCCGACGAAAAATCATACCAAGAGCCCCTGCTGCCCCTGCCAACCAGTAGACCCAGTAAAAAAAGAAAGAAAAAAGAAAAAAAAAACAAAAGGACCTAACTACTCAATTGAATCGAACTCCCAAACCATCACAAGACATTAAGAAGATTGATCTACCCAGAAGACTTCAGACCTCATCTGAAAATTATCCTTATACTATTGCCCCTCGAGGAAAATTCTCCCACGGTTGAACCAATGCAGCTTCCACTTATTGAAACAAATAATCTCTCTGGTTCACAAAAAACAGAGTTAATGGACCGTTGCTACTGAAAGCTTTCAGGTCATCACTCGCAGCCATTAAAAAAGATAAAGAATTATGACAAATCATGCAATATTCTTGAAAAATAGGGAGCTTTAATTTTTAATTAAAACTCCAGAACAACCATCGATATTTCTGTTTGTTCACCTCGAACCTCATCCATCCATCCCCTCACATTCAGTTTCATCCAATCATTAATTCATTCTTCCCTTGAATATGTTCTGTAGCCTCGTTTATCTGTGGCCTTTGATACTTCAATTCAAAACATTGAATAAAGGATTTTCCCCCATTTTACTTTTACTGAATTATCTTTTTATCACCTTTATGAAAATTCGCATTTGTGTTTTTTATTCCGTTATGTAATTGGCGGTACATAAATATTTTATTTCTTAGGAAAACACAACCTTTCCCTTTGTCGGTGATTCCTAACATCCTCTTGCAATAAGCATACCCTTTTAGAAACAAGGAGATTCGACGGTGACTGTGAGCATCATAGACACATCCCCATCTCACACTGAATTTTTCAGGAAAAAAAAAAAAATAGAAAACTGAAATCTGCTCGGCAAATTTCACCTTATCATGTGTGGACATGATAAGTTCCATATACACAACCCGACCGGCGACTGTATATCTACTGCTTCCTATGTTACATTGGATATCCGTCACCATTACCTCCCCAGTCAAGCTGTGTGGCAAAATTCCATGGTTCGGGCCCACACTCCAGCCTTGGATTGTCGTCTTCTGGTGGATCGGCCGTACGAAGTACGGCCATTGTTTAACGAATGTACGAATTTACACTCGTTAAACAATGTTTACATTTGTCCATTGTTGCATCCATTATTCATTGTCCTTTGTAAACAATAGTTAACAACTATTGTTACAAATATCACAATACAGCAATATCACTTGATTTGCATGCTGAACTTTTGGATTGCGCCACGAACCCCTAATGAGGACAACATCATGTTCACACACGATAAAAAACCAGAATTAACGGATTATTAATTAATATGAGTAGATAGAAACACACCGTTCTGGCGCAGTCTTAAAAACACTCAAAATTATCTCCATTGCAGTCATTAAAATCTCAAAATCATATAATTTATAAAGAAAATGATGTAAATTTAACAAGTTTATAATGTTGATAAAAACGGTATTATTCAGTATCAGTATATTAAAAAATATTAAAAATCAATATTTATTCAAAAGCGACGCTAATATAAAAAATTTAAGAAAAGAAAAAAAGCTTTACATAACACAACCATTACTGTTCGATTTTCTTCATATCACAGTCGTCATATTTACCATCAACCTTACCTCTATAGACAAAAATATAAGAACCTTCATTGATAGTATCAATTGCTTCATCAGATATGTTTAATTTATGTTTAGGGAGAAAATATTCTTTTTCTTGTCTTTCAAGTTGCAATTTTGCCATAACTATATATCCATATTTCATAGATTAAATTTTTTCAAAGATAATAGAGCATATTCACCAATCTTTAATTCTTTTTTAATCTATATGTTACAAGTGGTTTAAGTCTATTGAAAGCTTCCATTTATTAAGAAATATTTTTATAAGTCGAAAGACTTAGTCTTATGAATTGATTAGAATAAATACTCTATAGAAAATGTATCTTCTATTTTGATTAGATGCTCTAAAGCTTTTTTCTTTAATCTCTTTATTTTTAATAAAATTAATTAAGTCTTTAATTTGTATTAAAATTGTAGGAATTAATTTTAAAAGTTCAAGATATTTATATTGACTATATAAATCAAGTAAAGCTAAACAAATTTTAATTCTTTTATCAATTTTAAAAGATAAAGCACTTCCAACGTTATACATGACATACATTTAAATTCATTAAAAGCTTCATTTATTTATTAAGAAATATTTTTTATAAACAGTTTTTCGCTTTGTTTAGAGATTTTTTCAGTTAATTTTTCACATCTTCAATGAAATTGAATAAATTTTTAATTTGTATTATATATGTCTGCATTAATTTTAAAAGTTCAGGATATTCATATTCTTTATATAATTGAAGTAAATCTTCACAAAATCTAGCCCTTTTACATATTTTTTCACCTAATGGACTTTCAAAATAAATTTTATGATTAGTACTGGCGATCCATCTAATATCTTCAAGAACTTTATCCATTTATTTTAAAGTTATTTTTATAAGCCGTCTTTACCAACAGAATAAATTTTTTGAATATCATATAAAACTCCCAATCCACTCAATTTAATAGCTTCATTTTCCTCCTTTTCAATTGAATCAGTCATCTCTTGAAAATTTTCTGTTAGTTTATTTTTGGTATCATCATATTTCATACAAGCCAAACAAAAAATCATTATAATTGCATAAATATTGTATTCTTTTAAGATCGTCTTCGTCTGTAAAATTTAAAGCTATGATATCGCCTAGCGAATTATTCATTTATTTAGACTTATTTTTTATCAAGCAAAAGAATCATTGTAAATTTTTGCAAAACCACTGTTTTGTTTGCCACATTTTCGCTGACCCCGAAAGGACTTCATCATCATCATCCCACTCCATAATTCACGGGGTCAGCTAGTGGCGTCAGTGGAAACCTTTTTTTTTTTTTTCTTAAGGTTTTTTCGCATCGACAGATTTGCACTTTTATGTAGATCTTGGAGCTGATTCTTGAGGGCCCGAAGCTAGTTTTTATTTTTTTGCATGCATTTAGAGCGCACTCTTATCAACTAGTCTATCCTCGGGCCAGAATCAGCTCCTTTTTTTATAAATATAACCTTTCACACTTGACCTAATTAGAAAAACGTGCTGCTATCTAGTTTTAGACTATCGTCTTATAATGACCCCATGCTAAAGTGGGAATTCCATCTTCTAAAATATATCTGTTACGTCGAAACCCAGGTTCTCCTGCTAGGGGGAGGTCAACGCCCTATTCCAGAAAAACATTGTCTTGGGGGTGTTGGCAGGGGGGGGGTGAGATGACGGGAGAAACAGTGTAAGAGGGAGTTGAAACTCAGCGACCAAAAGAAAGGTTGTTGGCAGTGCATCTTCGAGCTTGATGGCTGCATAAACTAAAGGAGTTGAAACTCAGCGACCAAAAAGAAAGGTTGTTGGCAGTGCATCTTCGAGCTTGATGGCTGCATAAACTAAATGAGTTGAACAACTACGACCAAAGAGAACGGTCGTGTGGCAGTCCATCTTCGAGCTTGATGGCTGCATAAACAAAGAGTTAAATAAAGGAAGGTTGCGTTTTGCAATTTATACAGTCCATTCATTTCTTCGTGTCTGTGTGGAAGATTACTTGAGTTTATTTTTGTGACCGATTTTTACTTCTTAAACCTATCTTTTAATTCTTTTCTGATAATCATTTTATTTATTTTCAGTACAGTTCAAGTTTCTCATTTAATATTATTCATAGTTCTATAATACTTTTTTAAATAAACAATCTTTGTAATCTTCAAATGAAATTTTATTTTTAGCGATACTTTTCTTTTCTTGATTTAATCAGATCTTATTTTTATATGTTTTTCATTACTAATTTTTCAATCAGTTTTATTTTTCATATCTTAAATACAAAAAAATCGTTTATTTTTATATTAGTTAAACTTTTATCTGTACATCTTGGCATATTATATATATATTATTTTCTTGATATTTAGGTTTCATAACATTTTTATAATGAAATCGTCTGTTTACATTAAACTGTCTTTGATAAATGTGAAATACTTTATATTTAGGTTTCATAAATCGGCTTATCTAATTTTATTTCAGTTTTAATCATATGAATAGCTACTAGATTTTCACTAAATATTGTCAGATGTTTAAAATTTGGTTTTGCGATCAATTTTTTAACTTGTTCATAACTAGTACAGAATTTAATATTAACTCTCTTTCTAACATTTTCGATAGTTTTCCAAATACAGAATTATTCATTAATTTATAAAAATCTTTCTCGAATTCATTAGTTGCCTTTTTTTTCGCATTTCAGTATTTAAATCTATATATTTTTTCAACCAGTCGGATTGATCGAATTCTAAAATTCTATGCACTTTTTTTAATTTTAATCCCATTTCTAAATACTGTTTCAAACTTTTAGAATGCAAAACATAACTAGTTTTATCATACAAAGTTGTTAATAATTTTTCTTGTTTAGATCCATCTGGTATTTTTTTCTGGGGCTAGAGGTAAATCGGTATGATAATCGTGTAATTCTTTTGGATATTCTAAATCAACTTCTAATATATATCTTTTCTTTGAATCATCTGGACATTTAAGAATATTCTTTATATTATTAACCCATTTAAATCCTCCATGAGGTAAATATTAACTCATAGCCCATCCATATAAATTATTAGCATCTAAGTACATTAAATAGTTAAATTCTTTATTTTTTTATTCTTTCATATATTTATTATTTGCTTTTGAATATCTATTACAGCATTGAGATATTCCACCTCTAACACCTTTTTCTATCATTAAAACCATATCAATATCATGTATTAAATCTAATTTAACTTGTCTTTTTCAACATAGCATTCCAAGATAGACCTGGAGCAGTGAAGTACCAAGCAGGATCCAATTTATAAGTTTTTAAACAAACATCTCTAAAGTTTTCGAAAATATCTGATAATATTAAAACATCCGTTTTTACGTATAATTTTGAATACTCTCTTAAATTATTAATATTAAAAGATTTCCAAACATTCTGTGCATGTTTATAATCTTCATCTGATATATCACATTCATTCAATCTATTATAAAAGGCTTCCTTAGGTGGTAATTCAGTTTCTTTATATTTTTCTTCACAATCCATATAATCGTAAGGATAAACACCTTTTCTTGTTATCAAATCTAGTTTATCTTCTGGGAAATGTTTAGCAGTTTCTTTAAATACAGATTTCAAATTTTTAGTGCTTCTCAGATTTTTGATAATTTATCTATGCTAAAAGACATAAATTTAAATGAATCTATAAATCTTAGTTTTAAATAATTTCCAAATTTTTGCTAAAAGATATATATTTCTCTTCATTATTAGGAATAACATCTAATCTAGATCCATCAAATCCAATTTCTTTTATAAACAAACGAGCATCATAACCAGATAAATTATGAATAATTACAGGTATAAAAATGGAATTTTGTAACTTAGATTACAAGCTTCATGAGCTGGTCCTCTATATTTTCCAGTTAAATGACAATGATCTTTTACTTTCTTATCATCTGGTAAAAACTTTTGTTCACATATAAAACATTTATTGGTCTGATTATAATGTTTTTTTATCAAAATCTATCATATTTTTAATATCTTTTACTTTTTTCTTTTCTTTTTCTTTAATAAAAGCCTCTATTTTTTTAGTATCTTCTTGTAACATAGATATAAATTTGTTCACAGCATCATCTCCATGATAATAAACTGGAGCCTTAAAATACTCATTTTCATATTTAATATAATAGCTGAATTCCATCGCTTTATGTTTTTGATATGGTTGTGTATAAGAAACTTCAGGATTCGGTTGACAGTTACTTATTTTATTCAATAAACATTCAAAATCAGCATAAATAACAAATGGTAACCTCATAGAATGATTATAGTTTTTAAATTTTATAATTTCACCTTTTTTTTTAGGCATTTTAATTTTACATCCTTCATTTCGTTTACAGTCTTGTTCATGTTCTTTTAATTTTTTGCTAGTATGTAAATCTTGCAAGCATCGATCAAAAAAATGTTTGATTATTATTCTTTTGACATCTTAATAATTTATTTAAATCTTTAATCCAACAATAGTGTCTCATTTTTTCAAAGGGTCAAATAAAGCAAATTTACATGTTTTTAAATTTATTCTTAGTATAGTATAATATATTTATTTTTCTGTATCACAATCATAATTATAAACATTTATTGATATTTCATTCATTTTTCAAATTTTTTGATATCATTAAAAGATATAGGAAATTTAATTCCTTTAAAATTCAACTCATTTTCATATTTTTTATACTTTGATACTCTTTCAGCATCTTTCACTACAGGATGAATTGCAGATAAAATTGACCACATAAAACATTTATTATCTTTATTTTTTACATTTATAATAGCTTTTTTACTTTTAAGTTCTTTAGGTAAATCTATATAAGAATAAGCATTTAACGGATCATATTTATTAATTTTAAGTTCTAAATAAGTGACTTCTAGAAATGACCAACCCGATCCCCTGGTTTCCATTTCATCTGCTTCTTTAATCATTTTTTCAATAACAAAATCATAAAAAGTATTTAAATCGTTTGTTTTCGTTATGATATACATTTGAAATTTTGAAATTTTTACATTTGAAATTTTTTAATAATTCACATTTCTTTCATAAACATTATAAACATACTTTCTATGTGTACATTCACTTTTAAATTATCATGTTTTCTATGTTCGTTTATTTTATAAATAATAGCATATCTATAATATTCTAAAAATGTTAGAATAGAATTTACAACAGATATATTACGTTTATCTTTAATAAAATATGTTTTTATTCTGTTTTTGAAGGCGTTGTCACCTTCTTCAATATCTTCAAGTGCTCTTATTGAAGTCGAAAAAATATCACTCTTACTATTTATATGAGAATTTATATTTTTATAATAATTTCCGCAAATATTGCATCTTTTAAGGATAGGTTTAAAGATGAAATCTTTATCAAATCTTAAATTATGCCATTTCAAAATATTTTTTAGGTTATTTCTCTTTTTAGGATATTTAATAAATTTTTCTTTTAAATAATCCAAATCATATAAATTTTTTAAGGGGTAAATCCTTTGTTTTTCTTCTTCTGATTGATCCTTAAAATCATTACTATCTTTATCATATTTTAATCCAAAAGAATCAAATATTTTTTTATATTTATTATGCGTTTCAGGGTTTTTGATAAATTTATTTTTTATATTTATTCAAATATTTGGATTAATCTTCTAGGTTTAATAAATCTAAATAATAATATGATAACATATGATAAATTGAACTTTCATGTCGTTTTTTATGCAACTTTGTATAAGTTTTACCACACAAACATTCAATTTTTGCATTATAATATTCAGATTTACAAGTTTTACATATATTATCTCGATTTAATTTACCATAATTACGATGTTTATAAAAATCATTTATTGTTTTAACAATTTGACAATGGGAGCAAGTTTTTGCCACCTCCATTTATTACAATACATTTTTATTAAGACTTTTCGTTTTTTTTTTAATTTTTTATATATCTTTAGAGTGCTTTGAATATTATAGAAATCACAAATTTTCTATAATATTCAAAATACATAAAGTCTAAAAATTTTAAAAACATTTCATCCGCTTCCTTAGTAAAATTTAAGTTGTGTTTTCTTTTCAAAATAACTTACCCCTAGAATTTATTCACCTTTCATAAAAATTCATTTATGTATTTCTTTATTTGTTAATTTTTAAATTTTATTCAACATTTTCTTCAGAGGAATCACGGTACAATCAAGAAAAATTCACATTCAGCACACCATCTAGATGGCCGTAATATTCGAGTTCTTCTTTTCACAAAAACTAACTCAACGATAGAACCTGCAATCTTTGACTTGGCTTTAGAAAACTGAACGTTATAACCACTATACAGTTCGGGCTTAGCCATGTTTAGGTTGAAAAGCCTTCCTTTACATTGATAAGTCTACTTTCGTCCTTAAGATGATAACCTTTCAGCTTAAAGGACTTTGATTAGTGCTGATATCTTTTTTATCAACCCAACTGTTAAAACTATCCGGATATCCGAGCCATTTTACAAAATATTTATTCTTTTTTTTAATAATTTTTTCAATTTTATAAACATATCTCTTTTTTATTAAATTTAACCAATTCGTGTTCATAATATCTACCTTTGATTTCTTCTTCATTTAAATCTTTAATTTTATAAGTGATTGGATCTGTTTTTAATACTTCTGAAATTTTAAAGATTTCTTCAGTAAAAGTAGGATCGTAACCTCTCATGAATTTGGTTTTAAATTTAGATGTTCTGACAGTATCACCTATCTTAAATTTTGGTTTTCTTATTACTTTTTCTTTGTATAAGTTCTTATAAACTAAATATTCGTTTTCTTGTTTACTTGCTTCGACAGGTGTCATTTTAATAGATCTGTGATATGAATTGTTATAGTTTTTTTAATAATTTTGGTAATACATCTATATATTTTTAGTGTTGTTTGCATGCATATACTTTGTGATTTTTTTCTTTGATAGTTTTATTAAATCTTTCAGCAATTGCAGATTTTATTTCTTTATTTTGAGTTGTAAACCAGTGAATATTGTTATCTTTAAATAATTTTTGAGTTTCTTTTCCCGTAAATTCAGTACCTTCATCTGTTAATATAAACTTTGGTATTCTTTTATCCATTCCAAATAATTGATTAAAGGCATTCGAGACTTCTTTAGCTGTTTTTCTTTTAATAGGAAAAGACCAAGCATATTTACTGAAAGCATCAATAACATTTAACAAATATTTTGTTCCATCATTGTATTTACTATATTTTACGATAAATAATAAATCAGCATCAAATTGATTATCTATACCAGGTACATACACTCTTCTCTTTTAAATTTCCTTATAACAGGTTTAAATCTGGTATAAACATCTTGAGAATGTAAAAAATCTTTAATTTCTTTTTTTTTATCCCTGTCTTCCTTTTAAGCTCATTTATTCCACAATAACCAGTTTCTGGATCATAATATGTTCGGTCTAGAGTTTCTTTTTCTTTTTTTGTCCTATTCCTAAAAACGACACTTTTTTATCCACATTGTACACAAATTCCTTTTAACATAGGTCTGTTATTTTTAGAAACAGTTTGATTAATATCTTTTTTGTTTCTGTATGAGATTTACATTTTACACAATATATCATCTCAGATAATCCCATTCCAAATCTTTTTTTTTTTTTAGTTTTAATAATAGGTTTTACAATTCCTCTTTCAATTCTTTCTCTAATAGTTGGATTTTCAATATCATCCAATTCTTTCAACATATTTTGATCACATACTTCATTTCTTACTTTTTGTATCTTTATTTTTTAAATAGCAAACATCGTGATTATAAGCAGCTTTATCAACTCTATTGATTGGTTTACTCCAATCTTTATATGATAAATCTGAATTGAATCTAGTTTTACCCATAAAAGTTGAGTTCCTGGGACCTGTAAAATTATGACCAGGTAAATGCATTTCGAATGGTAAATTATTTATTGCCGAATTTATAAAACCTTTACCTGTTTGACCACATTTTTTTACAACATCCGCTAAATTTCCCATTTTCTGATAAGTTATTAACAATAATTTTTACACTTACAACTCATTTATTATGGATGAAAAGACTATCGTCCTTGGTTAACATATTTATAACCATTCAACTGTGTCTTTTTTTTTACATATTTTTCAACTGGAAAAAGTTTAAACTATTAATAAAATCTTGTTCTCGTTGATAAATTTCTTCTTCAGAAATTGCTTTTAGCTTTCCATAAATTTAACAATTGTTTATAAAATCTATAACATTGTTTGTATTCTTCTTTCATTTCTAAAATATTCAACGATTTCTCAATAATTTCAACAATTCCAGCACTTAAATGCAAATGCTGATAAACCAGTTCCGCTTAAAATAAACTTGCTCACTGATAAAGAAATGCTTATCTTGTGAAAGCAATTATAACTCTTTCTGTAAACAAGATTCGTTTTTCTAAATATTCTTCCATTTATTATAGTCGAAAAAGACTATCGTCTTAAAGGTTCAAAATTCTGTCGGTATCTC